>APFE031321387.1:96802-139684 GCA_000404065.3 Pinus taeda | reverse complement strand
CAATTTCCCGGGGTCGTAACTTTGGCATACGATCTTCGTTTGACGCGTATGATAGCTCGTTAGAAATATCTATCCGAGAACTACCATTGTTGGAAAGGGAAACATCGGTCCATTGCATGGACCCATTTTGCCCCTGGATTCCCGAAAAAACGTCGTTTAGGGCCTCAAAACAGCTCGGGAAGTTCAGGACCCGAAAAACTGCTAAAAATAGTAAGTTGTGCTACAATTAAGGAAACTGAAAATGCTGAAAGAGACAATTGTGGGGGTCCAAATGGGATAGGTGGGTGGCCACCAACATCCACCTGGATCAGAGGAGCTGTAAGACTCCATCACATTTTGACTGATGAGTAGATAGCCAACATACTTACCGAGACTTTTTTGAAATGGAAGTTCTTGGTCTTTAGAGAGAAACATGGATTGGTGGATGTGACCCTTTCGAGAAGTCACGTCTAATCGAGAACATTGAGCAATGCTCTTCCCTCCATGTGTTTGGATCTTCGAGGGAGGGGAATGGAGCCAAAGAGCTCATGGGGTTGAGGGTGCTAGGGTTTGTCTGATCTTTGTCACTTATGGCAAGTTGCATCTATTCCCTACTCCTTTGTCATCATTGGAGGGATGTATGATCCTTTCCACTTGTGGCAAGTGGTATCTTGCCTACTGTCAAATCTGAGACTTGACTGAGTATACTCTAGTATGCATCCTACCCACAAGCTGGGCTTGTTGAGATTGCCACCCGTCTAGCCAATGGGCGAGGAGATTGGAGATGTGTCTGATCCTTATAATTTATGACAAATGGTATCTGCCGTCTGGATGCAGGTGTTCTACCACTTGATTCTTGAGGATCAAGGTGGGAATATGAACGAACAATACGATGCGTGTGATCCTTACTTCTTAGGTAAGCGGTATCTCACCTATTGTCATTAGATATACGGTGGAAAATTAATCTCCCCGACGGTTCTTCTTCTTTAGATCAAGACATCATTGTTCAACAGATGAGTAGAGATGAGATGAGATGTGATATGATGCAATGATGATGAAATAGGTACATCTGAGATGAGATTTTTGATGCAGTTGAAAATTCCTCCCTAACTAAGAGGGAGTGTTGAAAATTGGTAGCTAAGGGAGTAATTCCCTTCTTGGAGAAGCTCAACAAGCCCCAAAGAAACCCCAATTGCCCTTGGAAAAATTAAATTTTCATTTGGAAAAATATAATTTCTTTTTGTTGTTGGATCAAGTCAACTCAAAAAGTATAAGTCGGCCTAGAGGAGAAATTCGACCCCCAAGACCACATATAAATACACCTTACTTGGCATTACTAGGAGACATCACGTCACACATCTCTCTTCATCATTTGGTTCATACAAATTTGAAATACCTCAGTTTGACTTCACACGTGTGAAAGGAGGACGAATTATGTTGACCAATGTTGATTTTAGGTTTTGGGACTATTTGACCTGCATTGACTTGAGGAGAATTTGACTTTGTCTCACTGATTTTAGATATGTTGTTGGAGGCTGATTTGACTGGGACTTTGACTGAACTTTTCTTGGCACCTTGACCTGTTGACTGCAGATCTGAGGCAGGTTTGGTTGGAGGTTGACTTGGTGTGTTGACTGAATTTGGAAGAAGATTCTTGGACTCTTTTGACTAGGTTTGACCAAGCATGAAATGCCAAATTTATCGCTGCCTTGACCAAATTTTTTTAGGCACTTTGGAGTGTTGACTTTGACTTTGATAGGGCTAGAAAGTTTCATAATTGATATTTGACTAGATTTGACTTTTGTCTCATCTTTGATTGGGTATTGGATTGGATGAATTGAAAAGTCAAAACTGACCTTTGAATAATAATTTTTTCGATGTACTTGGACTACGTATCTCTGTTAAAAATTTGATAAACATCTAATAGAAGAAGAATCTGGTTGGGTTTTCCCCCTTGTGGGGTTTTTCCCTGATATTTGACCTAAATCTTTGTGTCTCATTGATCTTGACTGTCTTCTATTGTGCATATTATTTGTTGTTCTATCTACAATTTCTTACCGTCACTAGGTGATTGAAATTAATTGGAAAAAGTGATTGCTACTGAAAGAAGAAATTGTTAAAAGTGATTTTTACAACATAGAGCATTGAAAAATTCACAGTTGCAACATCCTTTATTTGTGGAAGTGGCATTGAATTGCCAACTCCAAATATCATTCCTTTGAGAAGTGTATCACTTCCTCCCATCTTAATAGTAATGAGATATCCCACAGGAAATGATCCATCGAGTATTCCATGGATAGTTTGTCCAGTCAGAGAATTGATACCTAGGCCAACCAATGAATTGTCCCCATTTACATTACTTGGATTTTGTGATTTATTATCAAAGGAGGGAGGAACATACCGTTTTTTCCTCGGGGACAGTGAAACAGTACCCGAAAAGTCCCCAAAATCTGTCAAGGATGGATTGGGAATGGTTTGGAAGTCGCTAAGTCCCTAATGACATTCCCAACCCCTATAAAAGTCCCTGGTACAACGAAACATAGAGTATGAGGGACTTTTTGGCGGGGATGGGTCCCTGTTCAACATAGAAAATATATCTGTAAGGCTTTTGGCCACTTTAAAAAGAATATATTAACAACAAAATTTTAATTTGTTCACATATAAATTCACTCCATAACTTTTATAAATTACATTACATGATATGCAAATGCATTATATCAATGATTGTTGTCCATTGTGTTATTTCATTTGCCTTTGCCAAAATCTATGATTTTTATATTTGTAGATTGTATCTAAATACAACGGGATCCAATGTGGATCCACTTTGGATTATCTCCTATTTAGAATTGGAAAACAATATGCATTGTGTGATGAGTCAATTATTGGCTTAATGTCTTTCCATCATGTTTGTTGAATATCACATTATTTCTATTCAATACGTATGATGGAAAGGGAAATAAACCAATCATTGGGTTATTGCATGGTGCTTATTGATACATTGCATTTTATTGCATTTAACCAAAACTCTAGAAAATTACATATTGAAAAAGTTAATTTAAAGATTAAGAAGATAAAAGAAAAATGGAACTCCAAAATTGAAATGACAAGGGTAAAACCTTTAGAAGTCTTAAAGTCCCATGAAGCTCTCTTAGATATTGTATAAGTGAACAAGAAAAATAAAATATAGATTTGAAGAGAGAAATAATTAGAAGCATTGTTTTTTAAGTCACTATTTGTTGAGCCCATATCAGTTACTGAATTAATTGATATTTTTGAAGACACAATTGAATCAAGTTCAAGGTTAAAATGAGCCTCAATTTTGTTGAAACGTTTAAAAAAAAATACATTGCAACAACATTAATAAGAGGATTTCTTTAATCCTCAAAGCTTGGGAACTGACTATTAATTCCAATTGTGTTTTTCGAAATTCTAGCTCTCAAAAATTATTTCCAAAAAGATTTAGGAAATGATGAATGCTTCTTCAAAGAATTTGTCAGTATTTTCAGTGCCAGGGTTATAAACATGAATAATGTCCTCATAAGGGAATATGATTTTCCATAAAACAAATTCAGACTTGTTGGTCGAGAAAAATCAAATGTTTAAGAGAAATGATTAAAAAATGTGACATTATTAATTCAAAAAAAGTGGTTTATTTTGTAAGCTTGTTGATATAACTAAAGAATGGGAGGGATCCCATTTAGTAATCAATATTATGTTTTTCATTAAAAACCAAATGAAACAATAATTAGATTCTCTCAAGATCTCATGGGCTAATTAACTTAATGACATAATTGATTTTTCTTAAGAAGTTGAAAAGTGGTTAATCCACTTTGTCAACAAAAATGAAGATAAAGTGGATATAATCCATCAATTAAGCTTTGAATTGAAAGATATTGATGATGAGTTGTTCGAAGTCAAAATCATGCACCAGTTAACATTACACCATTTCTATTTTACATCGAACAATGGTTAAAGAAGGCTTTGCTCAAAGTATTTGAACTCGAGTCTCAAGAAGCAATTACAATAGTTACACCACCTTTAATAAAACAACATGATATAAAGAAAGCTTCAACAAGCAAATGAAAAGAGAGTTCCAACATATTAAGTAGTGATTATTTTAATAAGGTTTAATCTTTTCCATTTCTTCTCATTTAGAACTGAAAAGCCATTTAATCTTTCCTTTTCAAAGTCTAATATCAAAGGTTGATTCCTAATTGTGTTTCCTCTTTTTTTATAGATCTTTTTGGTCGATATATAGTCCATGGGAGCCCCTCCGCATTCCATAAGGTTGAACACATTTCTGATTTGGATGTTATATACCTTTATTTGAAACATTTATATATTTTAAGAAAACAGACTTCCATATAACTATTTGGGGCACATGGTTAGTGTTATCTTAAGACTTTGAGATTAAAACATGATATTTCAAGTGTGGATCTTTTCAATTCTTTTATTATTTAATTGAAATATTATTAAATTTTCTATTTATGGGGTTCTTTTACTTTCATCTTGCCCGATGATATGTTTTAATTTACCTCATGCTATGTTAGAAATGCAGTATTGTGAGATTCCTCATTCTGTTGTTTTGAGTCTTATATAATAGGAATCTCAATGAATGGTATTGTGAACATTTATTTTTGAGTAGTGCTGATCCTCTCTTAGGCATTTATTTCTTTATTTCTTTATTGTATTATATTAAAGATAAGTACCATCTCTAAAATAACAAAAGGAACATTCATTTTAATTTTATCTCCAATGCTTTGAATAGTCGTAGAGATCAACAAAGAGGTAAGTCTAATGGGTCTAGGAGGCATTTATGTGAGATTTCTCATTTTATTATTTTGAGTTTTGTATAATTGTAATATTAATAATTATATTGTGAATATTTATTTTAAACAACATTAATATTATTTTAGGCATTTATTTCTATGTATTTATTGTATCATATTAAAGAGGAGTACCACATCTCTAAAAAAAAAAAGGATTATACCTTGCAATGTTATCTATAAGGATTTGAACAATCATAGAGTTCAACAAAAACTTGAGTCCAATGGTGGTTACTGGAATTTCTATGAGATTCATAATTCTATTCTTTTGAACCTTCTATGATAATAACCTATGTCTATGTGAATTTTATTGTAAATATTTATTTTGAGTAGCTTTGGTTCTATTTTAGGTATGTTTTTTTTGTGTATTTATTGTATCATATTAAAGAGAAGTACCACTTCTTGACAAATGAGGAAGGATTACTCCTTGTGATGTTGTCTCCAAGGCTTTGAATAATCCTAGAGATCAACAAAGAATTGAGTCCAATTGTGGTAAATGAACATTTTTCTTAGGTGTGGGTGTACATTTTACTTAAGCCAAGCAAACATTTTTTTAGTGTTGAACATGTATTTTCCTAATTCCAGTGGGCATTTTGTTGAGGTTGGGCATGCATTTTCAACATGCCTTTGGCATGCATTTTATGCCTTGGCTGTGATTTTTTGTGCCTTGGATGTGCTTTTTTGTGCCTATGGACATGCATTGGTGGAAGTCTTATGGCATGGATTTAGTATACTAGGGTTGCATGTTGTAAGCATGATAATCCTAGTAGGTGTTTAATTAGAGGTTGGGCATGCATTTTGTGTCCTGGGTGTGCATTTTTGTGCCTATGTGTATGCATGAGTGAAAACCTTGTGGCATGCATTACTATGCTAGGCATGCATATTGTGGACATGGTGATTCTAGTGGACATTTCCTAAGGTCAGAGCATGCATTTCAAACATTCCTATTGTGTGCATTTTATGCCTTGGGGGTGCATTCTTGTGATTATGGTCATGCATATTGTGGCCATGTTAATCTCGGTGGGCATTTTTTGAAGGGTTGGCTGTGAGTTTTCAGCATGCCACTACTACATAGTGTACTAAAAGCCAATGACCTGGCCTTTTGTCGGATCTTCGAAAAAATTGTGTTGTCACTCCGACGGGCCTTGTTTCCCAGGCCCGTCAGTGCAACTTAGTCAAATAATAGACAAGACAAATGATAGTCAGATATCCGACACCAACCTCTAATCGAAAAAATGGCAGAGAAGAGATGAAAATTTTATCGACTATTCGATGCCAAAGTTGCTGGATCCATCCAAAGAGTCAACAAATTTGACGATAACGATTCAACAATGTGGTTTCAGATAGTCAATGGGAAATTCAACGACGCACTGATGGCCAATATGTACATCCAACCAGGTGTTCAAAGATAACAATCCGTTGATGGGGGCGTCTGATAGTCGACGAGAAATCTGACGGTGAATCAACGACCAAGCTACACATCCAACCATGGGCTTTCGACGTTTTGGTATCAAAAATATGATAGGGAAATATGATGCTATCATTGTGCATCCAACGACCCCTTCCGATCTTATGGTGTCGAAAATCCGATAGTAGACAAGGGTGTATTGGATGGCCCCTCTTCGTATTCAATGGTAGTTGCGTCGAAAATCCAATGGTAAGGGGGTGAATCCGACGACCCCTGTGTATTGAATGGATAGGGCATCATAAATCCAACACATAATGGAATATTTAAAAAAATTTGATAGCAATATAATGAAACTTTAAAAAAGATCTGCCACAGAGACTTTACATTCTGCTGGTTTTGAGATCAAGAGCATGAATATAGTGGAATACACTTTTCACTTAATAGAAATATATCAAAACTATAGATTTGACTTTCAGATGTTAGTCTTCCATTTCTCAAGTACACTGGACAATGAAATCCAAAGTTACGTTGTAACCTTTCCTAGTCTCTACAGTTCCTCAACAAGCCAAAACATAAAACCCTGAGGTTGACCTCTTAGTCAATAGAGCTCCATAAGAACTATGGTCTTGATGGACAACCTTTCTTTTGCTATTGCAATATTTTGACACCTTTACCAAGTGAAGAGAAATTCATCCTATCAACTACACAAATATTTGAATTTGTTTGCAACAAACTTCAAATCTATATTCAATAGTTGATCACAAAAAATACCCATTCCAAAGAACCGTTTAATTTACGTTGTAACCTTTCCTAGTCTCTACAGTTCCTCAACAAGCCAAAACATTAAAGCCTAAGGTTGACCTCTTAGTCAATAGAGCTCCATAAGAACTATGGTCATGATGGACAACCTTTCTTTTGCTACTGCAATATTTTGATGCCTTTACCAAGTGAAGAGAAATCCATCCTATCAACTACACAAATATTTGAATTTGTTTGCAACAAACTTCCAATCTATATTCAATAGTTGATCACAAAAAATACCCATTCCAAAGAACCGTTTTTGTGGATTTTTCATCTCGCAGACATGACATTCTTGATGGAAAATAATATGTGATATAAAGACCCAAAAAATATCATAGGCAAATACACAAATTAATAATATGTTTCAACTTTTATATTTGGTATTTAGTCTATTTGCAAAACTATAATAATAAAAAATATCCTTAGAACTTCTTGAAATACACAAATTAATAATATGTTTCAACTTTTATATTTGGTATTTAGTCTATTTGCAAAACTATAATAATAAAAAATATCCTTAGAACTTCTTGACCAATCTAGGCACATGAAGCATGTGGATGTGTAGCCAAAGTGACAACAAAATCTATGCAAAATGGAAAAAGCTGTCACTGATAAGAGTGATGCCTTCTCCATAAAGGGAACCTATATTGTTATATCACTAGAAAAACTTAATGTTCTTGACAATAAAGTCATTGAATATATATGCATTCACTTAACTCCATAATTGTGGTTATATTCATGAAATCTTTCTCTGTCTGAAGTTTTCTTACACGTATGTCATCTTGGGTGTCCTTGAAAGATAAAAAATATTACCATATTCTGAAATATGTGTTGAGCATCTAAAATTTGATAATGGCAACTGCAATAACACATCCAACACAACACAGAGTATTTGGACCTCTTGCAAACCAAACTAGAATGTCATAACTCTGGGCCATTAGCACAACATCAACAATAAAAGGTTAAAATAGTCCCATGTTCTCTTGAAGGTACTGTGGAAAAAAATCATAATAACTTTTAAGGAACATGCTTGATGACTTGAATGATGTCTGGAGTAAATGACTGATTTGTAGAAGGTGCAACTCTAGGTGTTTGATAGTGATAAACTGACGATTCTCTTCTGAACCCTATATCAGTTTGATGCACATAGAGAAATAATAAAGAGGCTTGTGGTAGTCTAACGAAATGGTTGACCATATAAAATGGCCATAGATACTTATTATATTGATTGATACAATTCTACTATCGCTTGAGGACCTACATTAGTCAATGAAAATGTTTTCATATATTTTATACATGTTCTATATTGTTCTAGGGGCATATCAATGCTAATATATAAGTACTAGTTTTGTGTTTAAAAATTCCAATTGGATGTGTCAATAAGCTCGTAAATATTGATCATGATATGATAATATTTGATAATATTTTGTTTGATCTAAAAATAATATTCTTGTTTTAGATTCCTTAGTTTGTGATTAGTGACACTTGGTAATAAAATATTGGTTGCTATTTATTATATATCTAAATGGCAACTAATTGAAGTTGTGAAGATGAGATAGAACATTTCAACTTGTGATTCAAACTAGAACTGCTTATGTAGGTGAGCATCTCTTTGCTTCTTTCATTTGATACGACGTGATAGACAATCTGAGATAGAGTTAAAGGGAGGAGGGATGGGTGAGGGTGGTGGAGGAGGGAATTGACTAGTGTGTAGGAATTGTATAATTTCTAATGAATCATTGAGGAAAGCATCTTCAAGCTCATTTAAAAGCAATGTAAAAACAATAAAGAAAAAATGTAATATACTTGTGATGGTTATCACTACTGTAAAATCCATTGTAATTTATTTAAGCCTTAAGTATGTCATTTGGTATATAATCTCTCTCTCTCTCTCTCAAATAGATACAATCCATGTTATACTTGTTTCCTGCCTCTACAAAGTTCAAAAGATAAGTATTGTTATTCGTCCCTTGTTGAAGTTCTATTGGCCTTGCAACATTCTATCTGTTTAAATTGGACAACGGTGAAAACTTGAAAAGAGGGTCAAATGAAGATATTGGAAGTAATTATCAGTCTAGGAAAGTAGAAAAAATCAACGTGGTATCTGAGCAAGGTTTAAGAGTAGCCTTTTAAGAATATTTGTGGATCAATCTGAGAAGGAACAAAGACCTATTGAAGCCTCAAAATTTCAGGCCTGTCACAAGTCTGAGGTTAGTCTTAGCCCTCTAAAGGCCTCTTCTGTGGTTGTTTTAGAGGTCGAATTTCAACCTCTTTCTAAAGCCATTTTTCAATGATCCCCTTGAGCTTACATTCCTAAGCCAAAATCTGAAGGAGATCTCAACATTGCTTGTCATCTTCGTAGAATTTTGAAGGTATATCGGTCTTGTATAAAATTGACCTTGAAGTAGATCCTTAAGTTCACTTGTTGAGATGAAATGGACATTGAATGAACATGTTAGAGGCATATTAAGGATTTGAAGCAATTTTTTCTTATTATCACGATGTAAAGAGGCTAAGTTCCTCATCAAGTTTGGAGACCAAAGCTCCCTTGTAAAGTCCAAGTCATTTGCAGATCTAGTGTTGTCCTATCACTAGTATAACATGCCAAGGATATTCACAAAGGAGCTCATATACTGTAGGAAGACGTTGGATAAAGGGCTTTTGAAACAAGGCACATTAGAACTTGAAATGATATTTATTTCTTAATCACCGGTTTTTGCTAATCATATTGCCGTAATTATTAACAATGATACTAAGATAAATCTTTGATGTTCCTATATATTGTTGAAGTATGTTTTGATCATTTCAAGTTGGTAATTTTATTGAACAATGATGCAAGTCACTACACAAAAATTACATGACCATATAAAGGCATCTATTGAGACCTGACAGATATGCCTTGAGTAAGAATTTATACATGTTATTTTTTAAAGGCATGATACGACATGCAATAGGGATGAACCAAGTGTATGTTCCATACACTTGTACCCAAAAATGTTTAGCATATTGAAGACATTGGATTGAAGTTTTGAACGAACATGTGTAGATATGAATTCAATAGCAGAAGTGTTGTTGGAGAGATTTAAGCCTTTATGACTAAGTCTAGAGGGAGTTGAGAAGAAAGGCTTATTACCTTGACAATACAAACAATGATGCCTCAAAATTGGAAAAAAGTTTCAAATATTTAACCTTTGATAAGCTTCAAAACAATGCTAGATTTGAGGCAGTACCTTGTTGAGACATAATACACTTGTCTTAAGTGTTATGGTAGGGAATTTTTATGATTTGAAGTTGAAAGTAAAAAAAATTCATGTTTGATATGGCATTCAAAATCCCTAAAGTCAATTTCATTGACATTGTAAATTAAAAGGGAATTCATAAGTTTTTCTCATCAATTTCAGGGCTAGAGTTGTCCTTGCAAAGATAAATTATTGCTGCTACAATGGTTTTGAGGAGGCCAAGTTACTTAATTTGGGAGGATCGAGGGTATTCATCCGAGATCTATCAAATAGTTTGTCCTAGTATGAGGACATAATTTGTTGGTGACACTTCTATAAAAAATGTCTGGACCCTTTGAAGGCTGTTACTTACCCAGAGTTGGTTGATGGTTCATGTTCTCTTGTAAAATGCTATAGAGGACATTGGAATGACTTACCTTCATTGGAGATTTGTATTTATGTCTCGACCTTCTATATTTGTACTTGATGATAGTCGAAGGCCATTGTTTCCTTATAGTACAAAAGTAGAATATAAGCATTACAAAGGCTATCATTGACCCTATTAAATTTTCTCGTACTGATATTGGTAGCCTGACTAAAATGTAAGAGTCTTGATTGATTGATATCATAATAAAACAGTCTTAGAAAAAGGCTGAATAGCAGGACCAAGATGAGGGCTCATATTCAAACCTTGTTGTATAGCTTCAAATAATGAAGTTGAAGTTTGAGACAAAATCAAAATAGTTGCCTTGCATTGTAATGTTATGACTATGATTGTATTGGTTGAGATATGTTGCTGATGCCATTACTCTTTCTATAACTAGAACAAATTAAGCCAAAGAAATGGTTTCTTCATCTATAAAGTATCAAATTCTAGATTCTCAAGTGGTCTATGATTTTCATGGGTTCAAAATGATATGATGGCATCCTATATTAAGGAACAATGATTGGTTCCATGACTATTAAAGGATGATTTTCACATGAAAAGTTATTTTTGGTGTAAATAAAGTTTGAAAATCCCAGGATTTGTAAACAATATAAGACTTCAAGTATTGAAATCCCTAGGGTTTGTGGATAAAACCCTAGAGCTGGACCTAGATAAAAAATGTTTTTGTTGAAAGAAGAAACCCTAGATCATTCAAGGAAGGAAAGTAATTGATGATGAAGTCAAAGGTGAAGAGGTTTTGCAGATGGATGACTTCTACAAGATGGAAAGAATCAAGAGGGAGCTAGAAAATTCCCCTCAATCCTCAATAGATAAGTACCTCATATCTCTCTCCCTTGATTATTATTGTTATTGTTTTTACTATTAGTTACCCTCTTGTCTTTGTTTCTTTTGCCAGCTTGTAATCATTCTTCCATGACTTCCTAGTGAGGATTGCAAGTACTTTGTGAAGGTTATTTAGGCTTTGGTAGCAGAGGGAAGTATTGGAAGAACAAAGCCAAGTGTGTGACAAGAGGATTCTCCCTAAAATGGTTCATGTTAAAGAAGAAGAAATTGTATTGATATCTAGAATCAAGCCAAAAGGGCTGCTAATTTAGAGGGAGCAAGCATGCAAACAAGTTTAAAGGATGTCATTATGCCAAGTTATGTGGATTTACAAGATCAAGCAATTGATGGCATCATATAGCGATGATTCTTCCAGGAAGAGGGAGATGACTAAAATCTAGTTGACAGACTAAAGAAATATTTGTATGGACCTTAGACATGACGTTCTCAAAGTAATGGATATCTAATGAGTATTGGTTGATCTCGTTAGCATATATATATATATATTTGGATGAGAGTAAAAGGACTCATGTTTTAGAGAAAGAAACAGTGGAAGGAAGTTTTTCTTCCAGGGACAATCATGATAGAGGGAGTTTATCTCTAAGTTCAAGATGAAGGATCTTGGTTGGGACTAGAAGTGTAGCAAAAGACATAGGAGATATCCCTTGGTCAAAATGATGGTATATTGTTGTGATCCTTTAAAGATTTGGGATGATAGGAAACAAGTCCATGGCCATTTCCATGGTATCCAATCTGACAAAGTTGAGTGGAAGAGGGGGCAAATTGGATTGTCTCAACATGATTTGTTTCGGCATTAGAATGACTAAAAAGCAACTGTGGTGATGGATTCAATCTAGTTAGCTTATGGTCAAACTAAGGCATGTGGAACAACATTTGTTGAGGTACCAATATGGTACTATTGGTTGAGATATTGTTCATATGATAAAATACAACTGCTGGGATATACAAATTTAGATTCGTTAGAATGTGTTGTAGTTTGTTTTGCAAATTGTGAAGCAGGGTAGTTGTGGGATTGTTTGATCAAGGGTAGGAGACAACTATGATGACAACTCATAGCACGTGGTACAAATGGAGCAGTGAGACTCATGTATATTTCTACAATTGAGATGGTTGCTGACATGTCCCTGGATGAAGTTGGTGTACTTCTAGGACCGACTTAGAGTGATTGAGAATGCTTCCCTTGATTGAAGGGTGTGCTGATGATATAGCATCTTTGGGCCATAATCTCTCTTAGGTCATTAGGTTTGACATTCATCCTCTCCATTTGAGCATCCAATCTAGATCATCTAAGGCAAAAATTTGAATCACTTCTATTCACATGTGAGATACAAGAGAAGGATGAAGATAAGGAAGAAAAGGAGGACAAAATTTGAGGCATACCTAATTATCTAAGGCCGATCAAATTTCTAAGGCACAACAAACCTAATTTCTGAAGGAAATTGAGGGAAATTTGACTAGGTTTGATTACTAGTTCATTTGAGTAGTTTAGACTAGAAAATTTGGATTGTATTATTTATTCAAATGGGAAAATTTCTCTAAGAAAAGGTTGATGGGTTTTCCCCTAGTTTGGAGCTTTCCTAGGATAAATTCCGTGTCTCTTTTGTTTGGTTGTCTCTTTATGACCCTACCAGTTTTATTATTTAGAGTTGATGATTTTCTATGTATACTTACTTAATAATGAATGTGATGCAAGACAAATTAATGATGGAGATAATGGAAGCAATTAGTATTAGTTTAGGAAATCATGAAAACTTGAAAACTTGAAAAGAGGGTGAAATGATGTCTGGTTTTTTAGTAGAAGATTTTTAGGCAGATGAACAAAAGGTCCACTTTTATACAGTTGGCGATGTTTCACCTAACAACAAAGAAAACAAGCAAAAAATATTCTGCAAAACCCTTTATCTTTAGCAATATCTTTAGATCTGCAATAAATGTTAGAAACCCTACAAAAGCACCTGCAAATACTGAAAAACATACACCAAAAACCAAGATAATGAACCCAATGGAAAGAACTTAATATTCTTATTATTATTGAAGAAAACAATCTTGATGGAGTAGAACATAGACACAAGTCTGTAATGTTCTCCTCCATGCGATGGGTCCTTTTGATCCCACACACTTCTTATGGCTGCTGCTTCTCTCTCTTCTTGGTCACAATGGGCAAGACAGAGAATTATGGTAGAACTCAATGTGGAGAGCTAGTGAGTGATGAGAAAAAAATGATGACGATGATTATGATAATGATAATGCATAGAGAGTGAGGGAAAAACCTCTCTATTTATAATAAAATGCTAAGATGGATCTAGATCTAGTTAGATAATAAAATATTATTATACCAAATCAAGATATAATCGTTAGGAGTATTTTATTATATTTTAGAGGAAAATATTAATGAAATGATAAAAAATCTTTATTTAGTGAACTAACTCAAAAAAATGATTCATTGAATTAATTAAGAAAATTGGTTAACTAATTAATAAACAAAACTAATTTATTAATTATTTTAAGGAAATATGGTCAAGGTGAGTTAGAAAATATTACTAAATAATGATTTAATAATTATTTCATGGGAGGAATGTGTGATGTTTAAGGAATAATAAATAAATAATGATTTATATAATTATTTGTGGGTAATGTGGTTAGAAATAATTAATATACATTTGAGGAAATTTCAGCCTAAAAGTGGCCTCATAAGGAAAAATAATTAAATAATAGTTAAAATAATAAAATAAGAGTTATGAATTTTGGAGGGAAAAGAAGAAAACTATTTTTTTAATTGTATGTTTTACTTATCTCCTTACAGGTTTACTCAAATTTCAAGCGTATACACTTGTTGGATGCATAACTAAATTCCACATCCAACGAGTACCCATTATGCATACTTTTGAGAAGATTCACATTGATAAAAATTGAAGATACATTAAAAAAGCGTGTTGAACACATTTTTTTTTAATGTATCTTCAATTTGTATCAATGCGGACCTTCTCAAAAGTATGTATAATGGGTGCTCATTGGATGTGGAATTTAATTCTGCATCCAATTAGTGTCTACAATTGTAATTTGAGTAAACACATAAGGAGATAAATCAAAAATACAATTAAAAAAGTAATTTTTCTTCTTTTCCCTCCAAAATATTTACATATACCTCTTTTTAAATTTAATGGATTTTGATTGGTTTAGTTATTATGACGTGGGAATTATGTGAAATTTTCATGGGCACTTTTAAGATGAAATTTCCTCTAATTAGTGATTTAATAATTTTTTCAATGGAATAATAAATAAATAGTGATTTATTTAATTATTCTTATGGGTTTTTAGGTTATTTTCAGAAATAATTTAAGAAAATGGTTCTATAAATTATTTCCTAAGGTGAAAGTGGGTTTTAATGTGCAAAAACACATACTACATGGTGTATCTTGACCATCCTAGTGGCAAATGGCTAGGTGATCACTTTTTAGGTGATAATGATTGCCCCTCAATGTTTGAGTGTTAGGAGCACATTGTATGACCGAAAAACATTGTAGGTTCAATTTCATGATACCTCACAGGGGGAGTCATAATGGGGAGAGAGAGAGAGAGAGAGAGAGAGAGAGAGAGAGCTTATGCAACATAGGGAAGGACTGTAACTGGAGGAAGCAAGACATACTTGTCATAGAGAAGTCTCCTTTATGGCATATACATGACCTCAGATAGGTGGGGGAGGCATACCCATACCCGCCGAGATAACTCAATACAAAGAATAATGATGCACCGATCAATCTGGGTCTAAGCAAAATAATGCATGATACATGTGTGCTGGCATCAATGGGCTAGATAAAAATACAATGATACAAAAGAGTCCCATATACATATGTGCTTGGAAGACAAAGGCGAGGACTAATATAATGAATATTATTGTACTGAGTACATAGGAATGAATGCCCCGAAGCTGATGTGAGGGGTAGACCACAACCAAAGAAGCCAAACTAAATAGGAAAGGGCTATGAATATATGAATGAGCCAACTGAAGGAGGGGATCATGCGGTGGGCTTTACGATTGACTGAAACCGAGCTAGTCAAATCTACTAAACAATATTTGAGGCTGGATCATGAATTGTTGAGGATCAGGTATGTGGGGGCTACTTGAAGGGATACCTCCTCACGAGGTCTGGAAAATCTCACACACTCGGTAAATGTTAGGACAATCTCCTTAAGCATTGGACCATCAAGTGTACAAGTCTCGATCCTGCGATAATGAGCAAGAGTCGAGCACACAAGAAACAACCAAGTCAAAGGGAAATGACGGTTCCCTTTGCTTGACTTGAGGCACCCAATAAAGAAATAGCTCGATCCAAGGTACACCTCCCTCTATACCACTCTCTGCAATAAATGTGTTGAAGTCGACATGGGACGACCTGCTAGAGCTGAGGTAATAAGGAGTCCTCAATAAGGGCATGAGGAACATAGCAATGTGATTGATAGATAATGACATCAGGGAGGATAATGGAGAATGGGGGAATGTTGGGATTACGACTTCCCTTTTCAGAGCATAATATGCAAGGTTAACCTGCCAATGACTAACATGATTTCAGAGGGGATGCTCAATTACTCAGACAAAGGCTTTTCAAAGACATATAATGATATATGGAGGTCAAATATGGGCAATACATGATGAATGCGGAACACATAGAGGATGCTATACTGTAACAAGACTCAATGGGGTTATGAATAGACTCCATGGGATAGAAGGGCGACTCATCTTTGATGCTATGAACAAGGGTGACTCAATGATGCTTCCACAAGGGAGGGGCCCAAAGGTGACTATGAAAACTTGAGTAAATAGTGGGTACTCATAATGAAACTTGACACATCAGTCAAAAGGTGAAAAGATAAAGTGGTTCCATAGTACAAGCTACAAATATGAAGAGATTCAATTTTAATAGGCGGTAAAGTGAGACCTCATGGAAAAAATAGCTTTCAGCTGAAGTTTCAAATAACTAAAAACAAAGAGAGATCCATTGTAAAGCTCGATGAGAGCTTTCCAGTGATGCATATGGTTCGTTAAATCAAGCTACAATGAACCTGTAATGGCCAATGGAAAAAAATAGGGTTTTCCTATAAAAGGGCTTCTTGCCCCAATTCAAATTCATTTGTGCATTGTGTTGTTGGTGAATTTGAAGAGGAGGAAAGAGCCCTAAAACTTGGTGAGCTTGTAGCAGACAAAGTGACTAGTGGATTTGCGATGTTCATGTTGGTGGCCTTGTCTAGAAATGGCCTTGATGCTTCTTGGAAGGATGGTTCTTGGTGAAGAATCAAGGTAAGAATACAAGAATGAACTACTAGAGAAGGTCTAGGATAATCCCTACCCACGCAGTCAAACACGGGGAATCGGGTGGTAAATGTGGCATCACATAGAGTAGAATGTTTGAAGATATGGTATCAATCAGCTACAATATGCAATGTGTAGATGGTTCTCTAGAGAGACTAGTAGGAAAAACTCTCCAAGGAATGAAAGGATAACCGACCATACCTAGATCGTTGGGGTCTAGGTCGAGATTGATGTTAGTTAAGTAATAAGATGGCCAGGGGGACCATCATTCCCCATAGCATATGATGATGCGGGGGATTGATCAACTGTACAAAGGTGGGAATGATGCCCCAAAATGGATGTGGACGTAGCATGTTATGGACATGCCAGATGTATTTAGAATAATGGATTCCAAACACTTCTATGGATGTACATAATATGATTATGCACTTTGGTGTATCATCGCCATTTATTATTGTGATTTTCTTCTTATGGGAAGAATGGGTGGATGCAGTAGGAGAAAACCAATGGTAGAATGCTAATCTCATTGGACACTACATATATGAGTCAAATGGATTGGGTTTCTAGGTTCACATACATGATGTCACTAAACCAAAGAGTGGCTTTAGATATAATGAACTAATGCTCACCTAGACGATATTGAGGTTGAACAACAACAATGTATATGTGACCGAGTTGTTGAGGTAAGATGTATGTATGATTAAGTGGATCATCCCAAGGGTGATCTGAAGTGTTATGGGACTCTAGAAGTTCTTTGAGGTGGGGAAGAATAGTGGTAATAATGTTGACACTACTAGATGGACTATGAGGGTTGGGGATACTTTCTTTTCTTGGACTCTCGAAAATGGATGCTCCTTTAACCAAACATTGTGTGGTAATGAGATTACCAAATGTGGATGTGGTTCCAATTCTTGGGTTCGAAGTAAGGGGTTATTGAACCAGTCGTCATCATGGGAGACATGGTTCACATACAAAACATCTTCTATAGGAGACAAATGACTAGTGGATTCAAGGTCCATTGACGTTGAGACCAAAGAAACTTCAAAAGGTGAACCTAAATATGCACGCTTAGACACTTCTAAGGAGTCTGAATATGTCGATACCATGGATTATGACATGTAAAGAATGGGAATTGAGTTGTTCGTTATTTATACATCAAGAGGAGGAACCACAATAGTAGGTTGAGTTTCTTCTTGCCCTGGTGAGGAATTAGTACTAGGATTTGCAGATAGAGAAGGAGAATGATCACTACAAGCGACATCCATCTCGCAAATAATTGTGAGGGCATCAAAAAGATAGTAGAGATGAGGACAATTATGAGAATAATGTCCATACATATCACACCAAGTGCAAGGGTGATTTGTGCATAAAGAATTGTTCTTCTTGGATGATTAAGGTAAAGTGACTTGCACCTCAGGGACATCTTGGTCTAGCTGAAGTTCATCTTTAGAAATCATGCTCTTTATACGGGGAAGAATAGGAAAATTGTTAGTGGCATGGCCATGAACATTGCGCAAAGCGCATGGAGGAGTAGGCTTAGGTGTGGAAAGTTGAGTGGCCTTCACTTGAATTGCCTTATCCTTGACCCATTTTTTGTGGCCTTTGCCCACCACACTAGGTGCTTTTGCAACATGAGTGGATTCTTGTTGAGGTTGTGATGGAATTGAAGTAGTGGTAGGGGTAGTGGGAACCAGTTGTATCAGTTTCACAACCACATAAGGTTTGAGATGATTGGGCAGAGCATTTGCAAAAGGATTAATATACCAAACTAGAATCCCCAAAGTAAAGTCATGTAAACTTAGCATAGACATCATAGGGGTGGAGACTATTCCGGGTGGTGGGAACAAGAAAGGAATTTGGCCAAATGGATGATGTCCAGGAGAAAATCCTCCTAAGGCACCAACTGAGTTTGAAGCAGCTAGTTGTTATTGAGCTGGATGCTGGGAAGACATACCATACTACTTTTTGGTAGCCTGAGATGCTTGGAGTATGCAAACACTAGAAAAGATGCGCTTAGTTGGAACCAGGTGGTGGGCCGTAATAAGCCCCCAGTAACAAGGAATCTTATAGACTCCTCGGATAGATTCGGTTAAGGAAGGCATGGAATTGTTACTTGCCATCAAAGAGATGACGTACTAAGGCAATGCCTGAGATTGAGGATTGTCACAAGTCAATTGATTGATGGTGATTATCTTCCTGTTATGAGGGAATATCATGGTATGAAAGGCAAAATATGAAACCACTTTCATAGCGTACATGAAACTACGACCAAGCAAGAGGTTATAATCAAGAAGTGCATCAATGAATTCAACATCAATCATGACCTTCTTGCCACAAATGGCGATAAGACAATTTTGATATAGACTGATGGGTTTTGAGGGGTGACCATTGTATGCATGAAGGGTGATAGTTGATGGTGAAATTTCAAGGGAACCAAGTTTCTTCCAGACATTAGTAGACATTACACAAGTGGATTCACCTTTGTTAATGATACATTGTTGGACACCAACATTCTTAATGGAGACAAGCATTTGAAAGGAAGTATAGGGAGGAAGAAGAGGATGATCCAATTTTTCAACATCGGAGATGATCATATGATCATATGAAGGTTCCACAATGCCTAAAGAATATATTAGAGTTTTTTTTTTTTTATATAGGCACATCTGGAGAACTTCTAGCGTTGACATGGTGACAAGAGACTACACTTAGTCATCTACTATGCTATAGGTGTGGGCATCTTGGGAATTGGCAACGTTTCGACGTAACAAATCTTTGGCGATCCTAGGTGGAGCATCAACTTTAGGTGAAGGCATATATAAGGTATCGTTGGGTGACGAAAGGGGCTCTATGGAGATGTTAGATTGTTCATTGGTGGTTGAATTCTCAGGATTTTTTTCATATTGTTCTGATCATGTTTGGAGATTGACTTGTATAGAATTCATCATAAGGATTTGGTAAGACCCATTCCCTAGTTGATGAGAGGGGCGAAGTGAAGGATTTTTGCCATCTTTGGCGTCCACATATCCTTGGTGAGGGAAGGGGTTCATAAGAACTGCCGACAACATAGAAGGAAGAGAAGATGGAGCCATAAGTTTCTTACCTCTAGAAGCAACTTCTTGATCTTCCCATGCTTTGCATGTTCGAGGGACAAGGGGACAATCATGAGTATAATGTCCATAGGTACCACAACAAGTACAAAGTTTGTTGGTTTGAAGGGCCTTTTTATGCTTGGGATATCCAATTTGTTGCTAGATTTCAGTATTAGACTGGTCACCCTTATTGGGATGAGGTTGATGACCTTGGTTTGCTTAAGATGACTAGTTTTGATTACCTTTCCCATTATTATTCCTCTTGGGGTTGGGGGAGGAAAAACATTCTATTGAGCATATAACTACCCCTGAGGAGGCATGGCATGCTTTGGCATAGGGGGTTGAGGCATTGGAGGTTGGGGTTCTGGTGCCATTGGGATGGAGCACTAGGTGATGCCTATGGATAATATGGATTCGCGGAAACATTTTGATAACTAGGCTAATAACAACTATCCCTGGCATCGACGACATGGATGGGAAAATGCATAAGATGTACTCGTGCCTTGGTAGGAGTTAACTCACAAAGGATTGGAAGGGGGGTAAGCATAGATGGAACTGTGCCTCCTCGAGGTTGGCCATAAACCATGGATCCTTGCAGATATGGGGAATGTTGAGGGTAAGATACTGACCTAATAACGCCGTCAGCGACATGAGATTCCCCCAGTGCATACGAAGCACCCAACCTAGGAAGGTCAGGGAGGATGGTATAGGCATAATCTGATTGAGCATAAATCATATCAAACTTTAAAGCCATATGAATGGCTTCTTCCTTAGTTTGCGGGAAATGGGACATGACATCTTTATCCATAGGAGTGAGAAGGGGTCACAAGAACCAATCCATTTTAACATGGTCTTCGAATTCCAAACCTTTGCATAAGCTCCACCTTCTATGCGATTCCTATGGTCGGAAAGGCGGGTGGCAAAGTTTAAGAGAATAATGTCAAAAATTTGGTATCAACATCATAATGGATAGGTAGATGGAAGTAAGATAAGGCATTGGAAAGGTTCACAAATGTTGAATGAGATGCATGAGGGTGGTCTACATACCATTTAACGACAACTCCTATGAGGGTGCATTGAAAAAGGCATATAAAGATGGAATCCTCTGTGATAGAGTTAGAACACCACATGTGAAACAAGCAAAATTGATTAGTGGGATCTTCTCTATAGTTCCCTTCAAATTTTGGTATATAAGATGGGATATTGGTTGGAATAGGTGGCCAATTCAGATCATGGTGAAGAGAATCATTAATGAGTTGGTTCAAATAAGGGAAACTTAAACTAGCTATATAAGGGAGAAATGGTTGGGTAGAGGCCATTCCTTGTGAAGTTCCAATGTTACATCTAGGAGGGGGACCTTGAGTATTACCAATGTTGTTGCTAGCATTACCTCTGCTATTGGTGCTCGTGTTGGGACCAAAATTACCTCCAGCGTTGACACCTGACATGGTAGCAGCTAAGGGCTGAGAGAGCTCAGAATAAAAGGATGAACTAAATGAATAAGAAATACTAGAGTTTAAAGGTGGACTAGGGATATGAAACCTAACTTTTCGAGTAGGTGTTAATGGATGTCCTAACAGGAACTAAGTGTGAAGACCACAAAGTCTCCATGATAAACTCCTAGGAGGCACAATGATCTCAGGAAAAAGGAAATGTGATAGGCTAAAGGAATAGATGGAAGACATAGAACAACAAAGAGAAATAAAACACAAAGTGCAGTGGTGCAAAGTGCAATCTAACTATTTAGGAAAACTCATCCTATAAAGAGAAAAATTACTCCTAGCTTAAATGTCAACTATTCCTTAAATAAGTCATAGTACTATGTTTTTGATGGCCTTCCAAAAAACTTCTTAATTGTGGGATATGATATCCACAAGCAGAGCCATCTAGTTAAAGGTAGGGTAAGGGATGGTTATTGCCTATAACCACCACCTATAAGGTGTTTATCTTAAGAATGGCCACTAAATTACTTCCATCCAATAGGGGAAAGTGAATCTTGAGCTTTTGGGTAGTCAGTCGTAGACCCAGATTCCATACCAAGAGGTGGGTAGCTTATAAGGGAAACCGCTAGTATCCTTGGCATAAGCTTAAGCCCCTCTTAAACAAGTTTCTACTCGACTCTGGTTTTAGTTTATGGATGGTGGAGGATTTTAAGCTCCTTAATTAGTCAACCTTTATGTCTTAATGCAAGTGATTGGTGGGATTTATTGGGATGCTTACCCCACCAACCCTACCCTAGCTAAAATATTGTTTTACCTAGGTGCCCAAGTGGGTTTAAATCTATGTGCGTTGAGATAAAATGGTTGATTTTAAAAGACATGGCTTGGAGGTGTTAACCAAGCACTCGTTTGCTTAGGGTGTGTTATGTGCACTGTGAAAATGTGTGATGTGTCACTCGTTTTCATGTAACATGAATTATGCCACTGAAAAGTAGATTGCATGAATGAAAACTAAATTGAAATGAAAAGAAAAGTAATCAGATTCAAGCACATTCTACTTCCCACCCAATGAGGCCTAAGAACAACACAAAAAGAGAAAAATAAGGAAACTAAAATGGAGATCATAAGATCAAGTGCCAAAGGCACTGGGATTTGTGATTGAAAAGGCCTAATTTACGTAGAAAAAGCAACAAAACAGGACTAAATTCTAGACTGAAAAATGCAAAAAGCTACTAACTAATGACAATACACCTAAGGACTTTGAGGAAAGACCAAAGAGGGGGATAAATTGTCACTTCAAATTCTTACAAAATGGTGAGAAAATAAGGTCTACTCTATTGAAAAATAATGGTGAAGAACTATGAAACAATAGACTACCAACTCAGCTAAATCCCTGAAAAAGAGGAAGAGGAGTATCAGAAGCCCTAGGGGACATTTTTCTTGCCTCTAGAAACTGGATAAGCTAAGGAGACCTAGGCTTATAGTGTTGTAACAGAATGCGAGAAACCCTACCTAATAGGCAAACAAAGCTAAACTTTTGGAAAAAAACTGAAAAAATTCAGAACACAAAGTGTAATGCGGGTTTCTGACCTGTTCCTGCATTATAACATAGGTTGTGGCTTATTTCTAGTGCTGGCCACCACAGGTTTTTCCCTAAAGAGTGCATTGGATGATCTGGAGCTTCCACTTCTAGGGTTTGTCAGATCTTGCCATATCTTGCTTAGCTAGAACTGGTGACCTATGAAACATAGACATAAATGAAAACATGAAAGTTTTTTCCAAAAATAACCACTAATAGGAAAAAAGAGAAATAAAAGTGAAAGAGAGAAAACACATAGAATGCAAAAATACATTCACCATGGATCTAAATATCTAAACCAATGGAGTCGCCATTTTTTAGGAGAATATTTTCAGGCTTATAAGTGAAAAATCCATTTTTATACATTTGGTGATGATCTGCCTAACAACAAAGAAAACAAAGAAAAACATCCTACAAAACCCTTTATCTTTAGAAATGTCTTGAGATTTGCAAAAATAATGTTAGAAACCCTGCAAAAACACCTACAAATATTGAAAATATATACACCAAAAACAAATACAATGAACCCAATGGAAATAACTTAATATTTTTATTATTACTGAAGAAAACGCTTGATGGAGTAGAACATAGACACATATTTGTAGTGTCCTCCTTCATGGGACGGGTCCTTTTGATTCCGTATGCTTCTTGTGGTTGCTTCTTCTCTCTCTTCCTGGTCGCAATGGGCAAGATGGAGAATTATGGTAGAACTCAATGGGGAGAGCTAGTGAGTGATGAGAACGTAATGTCGACGATGATTATGGTAAGGTATAGAGAGTGAGGGAAACCTCTCTATTTATAATAAAATGCTAGGATCGATCTAGATCTGGTTAGATAATAAAATATTATTAGACCAAATCAAGATCTAACCGTTAGGAGTATTTTATTATATTTAAGAGATGAAAAAAGTGATGAAATGGTCAAAAATATTTATTTACTGAACTAATTAAAAAAATTGATTTGAGTTAATTAAGAAAAATGGTTAAAGTAATGAATAAATAAAAATTATCTATCAATCATTTTAAGGAGACATGGTCAAGGTGAGTTAGAAATAATTACTAAATAATGATTTAATAATTATTTCATGGGAGGAACGTGTGATGATTAAGGAATAATAAATAAATAATGATTTATTTTTATTCCTTGGTAATGTGGTTAGAAATAATTAATAAGTAGCGATTTAATAATTATTTCAAGGAAATAATAAATAAATAATGATTTATTTAATTATTCCTATGGGTTTTTGGGTTATTTTCAGAAATAATTTAGGAAAATGGTTCTATAAGTTATTTTGTGAGGTGAAATTGTGTTTTAATGTGTAAAAACCCATACTACATGTTGTATCTTGACCATCACAGTGACAAATGGCCAGGTGATCACTTTTTAGGTGATAACAAGGTCCATTCATAGTTGCAATATGAGAGTAGAAGAAGAGAATTTACCCTTGAAGGAAAAATGGAAAATTCTTTTGGCACAAATTAGAAACCCCTTCACATATTTAAATTTCTTGACACTTTATTATTTCTTTCAAAGTAAAAGTTTGTATGGTAAATAATAAATAGAAACATTTTTTGATTGATGTACCTTCTATTCGTAACTAGAGTAGTTAGGGTTGAACCTAGAATACACATTCAAGAAGAAGTCCCAGATCCGAAAAATCAGTCTGTCATGTCTAGGATAAACACACCAAGATTCAAGAAAAGAAGAGCTTCTCTCAATGTGAGTTTGTCTCCTAAATGTAAGTTTACAAGGAACATGACTAGAAATATCAATCTAGAAAAAAGTACTAGCTACATCAAACAAGAGAAGGTAATAAAGGTAGAAGACACATATGAACAAGTTAGATGACAAAACAATAAATTTATGATTTGATTTGTGTAGCACACCTAAAATGTATCCGTAAATCTCAATATCAACTTATTTGATGTCAAACTTGGGATGCCAATAGATAAATTGAGAATAAAAGTACTTCGAATTCACATAAATTGAATTAAAGGTAGATAAACAATCATCAAATAATAAAATAAATTAATAAACATTTTTATGACTAATATTAATTAAAAAGACTCGAGTTCTTGAATACTTGAGTGAGATCCTCTTAGTTTCGAGAATAATATATCTGAGTAGTCTAATATTGGAGCAAACGTCCCTCAATTTGACGAAGCAACAATGTAATCAACATTGACTTTGGTGTTGCTTTGTTGGATTGAGGGAGGTTTTCTCCAAGATGATATAAATTCTAACTTATTCTCTACTAAACAGGGCTAACCATGTGAAGTTGGAAGCTCTTATGTCTATTCCCCCCCTCACATCACTCTCAATTCCCTAGTACCCAATCGATCTACTAGAACATAGTTGAAATCAAGAAATTATGATTTATGCATAGACACTGTCACAACAAAAATTCATAAAGAAACATATGTGGTTTTGTACATAAAGAAGCATATATAAATCATTCATTAACCTATATAAATCATTCATTCATTCATTAATCATAGACACAAAACACTTATCTCAATAATTTTTATAGTAAAAAATATGTTTTCATAACATGGTAGGTGATGTTTCTAATTGTATAAATAGTAAATAATTTTTTTTCTTCACTTTTGAATAGAATTCAGAAATGAATTCATCAATTACTTTTTCTTCCCCTTTGGTTCTTATAGCCTTTGTAGCTCTCATTGTATACCTGGTCATGTACTCAGGACATCATCAAGGTTGCTGCAAGAGGGGCGGATCACTTGTTGCAACAAGAAACGCATGTTAAATTGATATTTTTTGCTATTATTATTAGAAGTGTTTCATTAATAGAAAGGGCATCAGAGTGTTCTTTACCTTCTTAAGTAGCGGGGGCATGTAGAGTAGTTTCCGATGTGGCCATATGTCCCTCTTCTTGTGTAGCTACATCCTGCTCCAGAGTTGAAACAAAAAATGTTATAATTAACACACCATTTGCAATTAAATATTTTTAATTGTAATACATTCTGATTTTTTCATAACACATGAAATACGTCCATTATTGAGCTGAACACAACCTTCATTGGGTGCCACTCCACTAACATTAGGTTGTGTCTCTTCACTGCTTACCTGCTTAAAGTGATTAAACACATTAGTTTATTCCTAAAAATAATAATCAATAGAGTGCACAAGTAATAAATTATAAGCATTATTCATTGATTTTATTTCCCCATGTGTCAAAGGGAGTTTTAGAAGATTATGTTCGCCCCAAGTTTCTTATGCATTCAATGATGACTTAATAGCCTTGCTTGTAAGAAAGCTCAAGGTATTCCTTGGTTGGAGATTTGTTGAACTCCAATTCTTGGAATTTTTGCATAAAAACATGAATTTTGGTTCTTATGTGCAATTAAATTAAAATTGTTAACACTTTATTATTTGGATGCAATTGATTTTTTTATACTTAAAATTCTTGTGGCCAGTTTGGAGTAACCAACCCGACCAATATTCTGTTCAACCATGTTCTTCAATTCTTGCTTTTACAGCTTTGGATGTATCTGGGAGCTTATATTGAAAAGTTTCAAGTAAATAATTATATGGTGCAATGGCAATAAATAATCATAATTGGATTATTAGAAGTGTCACATACCTTCCTGACTTGGGTGGTGTCTTTCCTTGTTTTCGATCCTACTTCTCCCTTGCATCATCCAATAGGGCCTTCCACTCCCTCTCTAGAATCATTGGAGGATGCTCATACTTATGGTTATTTTCAAGATGAAACCTATATTGGTCCTACATATATTTTAAATATTTTCTTGCTTTTGAAGTGTCTCCGAACTTGCTGAAAGAACTGTCACCGAACAAGGAAATCAACTTGCTAATGAGCTCATCTTTTAACTTGGAAATTTGGACATTTCACCCTAAGAGTGTCATGGGCCCAAAGTTATCTAGATTTAGGTCATTCAAGTGTTTATAAAATGTATAATTTCTTGCAAAAGGATATTATCATTAGTTTAAAATAATTGTACAGATTATAAATAATAATTAGAACACTTCTTAGATACTTGGAACCTTTTCTATTTTCACAGGGATGTTCTCACTGTCTACCAAAAAAGTAACCAATAGTGATCTTGTGCTAGTGACATGAGTAGATCTAGGCAAGCATGCTTCAAAATGTGCAATGTCAATGTCCGCATCTTGTGCACATTCTAGCCTAAACTGCTTAGGGGGTGTACCAGTCTGAGTGACTGGGGTGTCACTCACAAGCGGAGATTGAAAATGGGTACAAGTATGATGCCGCGCCAATGTAGCAATGATGTTGGTACCAACATTGCCCTCTGTAGGCATACACTAAGTATCAAACCCATCCAAAAAATCGTGTAAAAAATAGAGAGTTTTTTACAGACGACTTATAAAAGTATAAAAATTAAATCATAAATAAATAAATGGTATAATTAAGTATCTTCATGCTTATGCCACAATGAAAAATATTCTACATCAAGATATTAGTTCTTTATTTTGTAGATTATGTCTTTGGTTGAGTATCAATCAAAGAAGCGAACTCGTTGCTTTATTTTCTTAGAAGCTTCTTTATTGTTTGCACAAGGTCTTTGAAGCAACAGACTTCTTGAACCATAACCTCTTCCTCAAGATGATAGGTGGACTACCCTAATGCTAGTTCCTTTCCCCTATCACCCTAGGACAATGGTGTTGCCAACAATGCAATTTCATATTATTGTTCATAAGCATTTTTTACATGAATATATTATAACAAGCTCATAAACATATTTGTTATATGATTGCATTATAGGAAGTTACAAAAACAACTAGGAACATAAAAACAAGGACATGTTGGACTACCTATAAACATAAATCATAAGAATCATTAATGCGAGGTTATGTACCATCCCCATAATAGAAATGTATGCATCTATTTGATTCAAGATGAATTGATAAAAAAATATTCTTCTACAAGTATTGATTTTATTGTGCATAGAAATACACGGTTTCCTCCATGTCCCTCAAATATGAAATTGGGTTTCTTATTTGTTGTCTCAGGTTGTGTACTATTTATAAACCCTGTAATATTCTTTGATTCCTTTGGTCTTTCATTAATATATATAGACACTCCTTTATTTTTATTATTGTCTCTTAGCTATATATAATTTGCAGGCAATCCGTATCTCTACATACCTCATGTATATCGGACCATCTGCATTCGATATTTGTAATTGTAATAGGGTCCAACATACTCCATCAATTAAGTTAGTATACTGTAACAAACCCTTATTCTGTCCGTGGAAAATAACCCCAAATCATGTAGAGATGATGAAGCAATGCGACATATCCTCTTGTTGAGACAAAAAAAAAGTGCTTACTTGAGGAAGGTCCTTGGGTACCCATCGTTTCACTAGATGCTTGTACCTCAAGGGCACCTAGACGTCAGCTATGCTCTCAACATCATAAGAGCATGACCTCCCTTCAACAAGAAAAAAATACTTGCATCTACGAAATGTTCTTATGATCTTCTCCCCTCTAGTTGATGATCTCTATTTGTTAGACATATTAGATCTCTGACTTTCCTCCACTCTACCTAAACTTCCCTCGCTCAATGAAGACAAATTTTGTCGGTACATGTATGGTTGTACCTACAGTCCATCAAATAAGAGAAGTAGTTAGCGGATTGATGGCTTGTAACAATCGATTAAGAAGAGTTGAATAATTTAATAAAAATTAAGTAATCCTTTAAGACAATAATTGGTTATGGAAATGGGAATTTTCTGTTGAAAGAGTCAGGCATAGTTGAGCCCATGGTTAGGTATTTTAGCAACTCTATTTCCTTTTAGGGTTTCACGAGAGTGATTTGAGTAGGGTTCTTTGTGAGGTCATCTAAGAATCATCATTCATCACTTCCTTTCATCCTCTTTTAATTAGTGTCCCTCCTTGCATTGGCTTTAATTTGAGTCAATTTCATAGTCTCTTTGCTTAAGGATTATTAGGTCATTATCTATGTTACCAGATCCATGGGGTCCTGATGCTAGATTCACAAATCTGTGTTTCAGATATGAGTACAAATACAATTATAGCCATACGCACATAGGATCCACCATGTAAATGGACCCTTCAAACTCAAAAATAGATCCATGGTATTGAAATGAATCCTGTGCCAACTAGCTCTCACACGCTGAATCCCAAGCAAATACCAAATCCTGAAAGAGAAATTACCAATATTCACTATTACTACATCAAAAAAATTATAGAATATTTGTCAGTTGATCTATAATACTATCCTATATAGAATCAAACTATAAACATTATAGCCAAGCCCTTGGGTCATGCCAAGTATGTAAAATTTCAAGATAAGTTTGGTGTAGTTTCTATATTTAGCATTTGGGGAGGGTGTTAGAGTAACACAGGTAAATTAGAGTGTATATATATATATATATTATAATTATAAATATATAAATAATATATGCATGAAAAGGTCAAATGAAGATGTTAGTTTAGTTTATGTTTTAGAAATTACTAATATTCATTATTACTACATCAAAAAATTTATACAAGGTTGATCAGTGCAACTATAATACTATCCTACAAAGAATCAAACTGCAAAATTTCTAAGTGAGACCTTGTGTCATGCCAAGTATGTAAAATTTCAAGATAAGTTGGTTTAGTTTCTATATTTAGCATTTGGGGAGGGTATTAGAGAAATACTAGTCAATTAGACTTTACATATAGGCATGAAGAGGTCACATGATGATGTCAGTTTAGCTTATGCTTTAGTTCACTTATATTGGGAACATGCTTTCTGTCTAGTTAAATTTATTGAAGTATCTCTTAAGTATTTATCCTCTTGAAGTTCTATCTCATGTTCCTAGTTTGTTTGTGTCCAATTTTGTTATTTCAAAGGATTGTATAAAGAGTAGAAGAGGGTGAACATAGTTGAAATTATGAGCCTACTGACATTAACGTTTCAATTGTTGAGATCTTCTAGGTAATTAATTGATGATGAATGAGAATATAACAAGGATTAAATCATTATAAGTAATTATCAGATTAGAATACCTTGAAAATTCAATGCTCATCACATATCAAACATTGCATTGAAATAGGATAACAAATAGTTGAAGAGAAATTACTAATATTCATTATTACTACATCAAAAAACTTATAGAATATTGATCATTTGAGCTATAATACTATCCCATAGAGAATGAACCTATAAAAATTTAATCAAGCCCTTGGGTCATTCGAAGTATGTAAAATTTCATGATAAGCTTAGTGTAGTTTCTATATTTAGCATTTGGGGAGGGTGTTCGAGTAATGCTAGTCAATTATTGTTTATTTATAGGTATGGAAAGGTCACATGATGATGTTATTTTAGTTTATGCTTTAGACATTACTAATATTCATTCTACTACATCAAAAAAGTTATGGAAGATTGATAAGTTGAGCTATAATGCCATCATACAAAGAATCAAATTATAAACATTCTAACCAAGCGGTTGGGTCATGCCAAATATGTAAAATTTCAAGATAAGCTTGGTGTAGTTTCTATATTTATAAGTAATTATCAGATTAGAAGACCTTGAAAATTCAACGCTCACCACATATCAAACATTGCATTGAAATAGGATACCAAATACAAAGAAATTACTAATATTCTTTACCACTACATCAAAAAACTTATAGAATATTGATCAGTTGAGCTCTAATACTATCCTACAAAGAATGAAACTATAAACATTCTTACCAAGCCCTTGGGTCATGCCAAGTATGTAAACTTCAAGATAAGCTTAGTGTAGTTTCTATATTTAGCATTTGGGGAGGGTGTTTGAGTAATGCTAGTCAATTAGAGTTTATTCATAGGTATGAAAAGGTCACATGATGATGTTAGTTTAGTTTATGCTTTAGAAATTACTAATGTTCATTATTACTACATCAAAAAACTTATGGAAGATTGATAAGTTGAGCTATAATTCTATCATACAGAGAATCAACCTATAAACATTCTAACCAAGCCCTTGGGTCATGCCAAATATGTAAAATTTCAAGATAAGCTTGGTGTAGTTTCTATATTTAGTATTTGGGGATGGTATTAGAGTAATACTAGTTAATTAGAGTTTATATATAGGAATGAAAAGGTTAGATGGTGATGTTAGTTTAGTTTATGCTTTAGTTCACTTATATGGGGAGCAAGCTTTCTATGTAGTTAAATTGATTGAAGTATCTCTTAAGTATTTCTCTTCTTTAATTTCTATCTCATGTTCCTGGTTTCTTTGTGTCCAATTCTTTTATTTCAAAGCATTGTATAAAGAGTAAAAAAAGGTGAACATAGTTAAAATTATGATCCTACCAACATTAATGTTTCTACTAAATCTTTTGGATAATTGCTTAATGATGAATGAGAATATAAGAAAGATTAAATCATTAAAAGTATTTATCGGATTAAAAATCCTTGAAAAATAAACACCCATCACATATCAAACATTGTATTGAAATAAGCTAACAAATCTTGAAAAAAAAGGCCTCTAGATTTTTTTTTGCAAAAAATAAAAATATTTCGTAGAAAACTTACATTTCTATAAAAATTTATTTTCTTGCAACCCAACAAATAAGTAAAATTCATTTCACAACTCCTAAATACAACAAATGAGTAAAAGTCATTTCACACATCCTAAATATAGGCCTGAAGTAACTTTTGATCACATTCATCTTAAAATTAAAGAACTTTTTTAAATAAGGAAAATATTTATGACTTAACATACCACTCTGCCAGAGCCAAACAATTTACCTTGTGTTTTCGTCCAATTTCTTTCCGCATTTATTTAAAATGTCAAAAATTTTGTCCACAGGCATCTTTCCGTTAGATCTAGTGGTTGGTGTTGTTGCTACGTAAGGATTGCTCTGAGCTGGTAAGTAATGCTGCATAGATTGTTGTGTTGTGTCACCTTTTATTCCTATTGAAAGATTTGTTGTGAGATATTCACATATGTAAGTATTTCTTTAAGTAATCTCTAAAATTTTTATGGTAACATGAGGGAGTGGGTTTCTAAAGTTTTCTCCATATATCGATATAGTGATTTTCCATCAATATTTACAAAATTTAATCCATACATGCAAAATATTAAAAATTATTATGGTTTTAAGATCACTAGGTCAAAATGACGGGAAATCAGGGAATGGAACTTGTCCAGCTAGTAGGCCACGTGGAAAAGCATGAAACGAAATGGGAATGGACATGCTTATTGCCATCTCTTTGTTACCGAAGATATGAAAACCTCTATGCCACTACCTGCGACCACCTGTGAGTGCTCTCTGCATCCTCAATGCTCCACCATCTACGAGTGCTCTCTATGTGCTCAATTCCCCACCACCTATGAGTGCTCTCCGTGAACCCGTTCTCAAATGATTGAATGTTCCACACAATTCCCTTCTCGAATGATCAAATGCTTTAGACAATGCCCACGACATACCTATTATATATATATATATATAGTATTATTTGATTAGGATATAATATGGTTAGTGACTAGGTGATATTGTTATAGGATAGTGGTTTGGTTTATAGGGGTTGTGGGGTTATAATGATTAATAGTAACATTAATTAGAGCTTATATTTGGCAAGGCTCACAATGTTTAAAGGTTCAAGGATTGGGATAATGACACCATGGATTTGGTGCTATAATTAATGGTCAAGAGTTTCGGGGTTATAGTGGTTAAGATGTTACTAAGGCAGTGGATTTAGGTTAAAATAAACCAAATATTAAAAGATTGATGGGTTATAAGGGTTTATATATAAGGATTATGTTCGTTAGGGCTTAGGGAATAGTGGTGATAAGGCTATGTGTTAGTTGTCTTATGATTAGGGGTGATAATGATAAAGGATTGATATTGATTTTTTTTATTAGGAGTTCAAATGGTTAAGGTTTGGGGTTTAGGATTTAGTGACAATAAAAGTGTTAAGTGTTAATGTTTAGGGGTTACCTGTATTATTATTTTTAAGGTTACTTTTTAGTGGTTTTTGTTGATCAATTCATAAGGGTTGGAAGTTGTAGGGATTTAAGCTTATCAAGGGTATTATTAAGATGTTGTAAGGTTTAGAGGTCGTATTGGGTAGTGGAAAAAGACACTTAGAGAATATAAGACTTGGGAGTTAAATGAGAGGGAGATTAAGAGTAACAATGGTTAATTTATATATTAGTTAACATGTATGGGGTTAGGATTTATATGGGTTAGTGGATGGTTGATAAATGTTAGGTTAATGGTTATATATTATATAAATTATTGGTTGAGAATTAGAGCTTGTAAGTATTTGGAATTATAATGGTTATAGGTAACATAGGTGATAGGTTATATGTTCTAGTGGTTATGTTAAAATAATCAAGGATTATGTGTTGGTGGTAGGTGATTAAGGTTTAGGGGTTGAGAGTGTGGAGAGAATTGAACCCATGACCTATTAATAACAAATTAAGGTGTTTTAATGATGGGTACTCGACTAATTGAGCTAACCCTTGGGGATAATTACATACCATGATAATGACACTAAAAAATAATAAATAATTTCATCTCCTTGACATTTATGTTATAATTTTATGGAATTATATGTGCGAGTCACATTTAGGTCTCAGAAACCTCCCATACCATCAACATATGCATCTACTATAACCAAGTCAAATTTCAGTGCTCACGAACACAAACTGAAAAAATTTCAACATTGTCCCCATTCACAACCCCCTCTGCGTGAGGTCAATTAATTAAAGAACAATTTCCACTAATTGCTAAATGGTTAGTGAATTACACATTTACCTGACCTCGAGAGTGTTGATAGAATTGAACCCATGACCTTTCAATAGAAAATTAAGTTGCTTTGGTGAAGAATATTTGACACATTGGAGCTGATGATATAAACCTGAACAAGCTTCTCTTGGTTTTAAGAATAATATATTCTCTACCGAACAAGGCCAACCACGTGAAGGTGGAAACTCAGATGGATTCTCCCCCTCTCCCTCACTCATATCACTCTCAATTCCCCAATACCCAAGTTATCTACTATAAAACAATTGAAATCAACATAGTAAGAATAAAGCATAGCTACAAACTAAGAAAACAAAATTTTAAGGTAAATGAAAGAGGATGAATCAACTAAAAACATATAAACACATACCTCCACGTACATTTCAACATTTCCATGTCATTAATATTATTCTTCATCCAAGGCAACATTTGTATCATTTGGTTTAGAATTGATGTTGAAAGGATTGGCCATATCAACATCATCATCAACGTCATAATTTCCAATCATATCATTTTCTATATCATCATGAGGAACATTGTCTTGTACGTTTGGTTTTACTTCTTCAAGTTTTTCATCTGACAATGCATTGTTGATATCATCTTCATCCAGAACATTGTCTCGATTAACATCTTAGTTAACTTACTCGGCATCTTCATTTGACACATTAATCAACTGCTCCTCCACATCACATTCTTCTGCTACATTATACTTTATTATTCTTCCTCTTGGATCATATATAACAACATATGACCAACCACCTCTACTTAGAACCTTCGAGTAAAATACCTATTCACATTGGCTTGGAAGAACATAGGGCTCCAATCCCAGCTCAATATTACTTGTATTAACCATGCTAAATCCATAGGCATGCTCAATAATAGTTTTATTAGGATCACATTCATTCATTCGTAGCCTGTACCATTTAACGTCCAACATAATTGTCTTGAAGGACTTAAAGTCACACTCAAGTATATCTTCCAAATACCCATAATATCAATTTTCAGAGACCATTGGATGTCTGTCACTTATATATGAAACATTAGTAACCTGAGATACTGTAGTGATCCCACTATCAGAAGTTTTCATCTTTTCATCTAACTTGTTGATGCGAAATTTGTGGCCATTGCACCACATAGCCTTGTAGTGTTTCAACTGCAATATGTCAGGCATGTAAAAAATGCATTGTTAATCGATAAACATATTTATACTTGGAAATTATGCTAATCAAGAAAACAAACATGCCATATACATCAATATAATATTGAAAAAAAGTAAATAGTATTGGTGGATATGCTTGCTTGTTTATCTTTTAAACCATTTGCTAAATCAATTTCCCTCTTTGTAAGATTGATATCTCTTTCACTGCATCATTCAACATTTTTGACCAATGTAGCCACACCACCCCACGATAAGTTACCATCATTATATTTTTTACATTGTTCAATCCATACCTTCATTCAATCAAGATTTTTTGCAATAAATAAATGTATTGCATCCCACTCTCGTCCAATTGTATTAAAATAAAACAATTCACATATAATTAGTTTCCATGATATACCTTCATAATAATGGATTATACAGGAACAATACAAATTAAATAAGTATGATGTACATAAAAACAAAAAATCAAATGTGTTATAAATCTCCACCAACTACTTGCATGTCACTTTCCTCATTCTACCTTTCACTAATAGGTATTTCCATTCAAATTTGTTGATGGATTTGACATCCCAAATGTGATCCACATTACTACCCATAACGAATTTATGAATATATTGAGTAATATAAACCATGGTTTGATATACCATACATCCCTCTACCATAGAACCCTAAGGATGTGCTCTTTGTCTAACGAAATACTTCAATGATTTCAAGTGCATCTAAACCATCCACATTGACCTTGTGTGTATAGGTCCACACATTTCAATCTCCTCAACTAGGTGCATGAGGAAGTTTTCTTGTGCATTGAAAAATGTCAGAGGTAGATTCTTTTTCATTTCACACATTATACAAGGAATTTGTCTCCTCCAATACTTTATTTCTTCTTTATTGATTTCTTTAGATGACAACCATCTATAATTGATGCAAGAAAACCACATGTTTCAACAAAAATTTATATATAAGTACATTACAAGTAAAACACATGCAATCAAGTATAAGGTGCACGACAAATTGAACAAATTAAATTACAATTTGCATATAAATCACCACTTACCTCATTTTTTTTCCAAGTTGATATATAACTTGTTTGATATTGTTGTCAAAGTTGTATGGGAGAGATAGAGGTAGAACATATTGTAACAAAAAAATGGATATTCATTATTCATTTCTATATTAGTAGAAAAAAACACTAACATATGTTTTACCAATATACCATTATATACACCAAAATAGTTACCTGAATCAAGGCATGCCAATCATGAGTTTTTACCCCACCTAATTCACCTTTCTTTGTTAGGATATTCTCTATGTTTGAAGAAAATCCAGTGAGAAATTCAACTTTTTCAATGACCTCTTTTACATCATTGCTTTGCTGTTGTGTCAATAACCATGGAAGGGCACTTATATTTTTCTCTCCATCACAATTTGAATGAATCATAATTTTTATTGCATGATTGGCCTCCTTAATATCATTACAAATATTGACAATTTTTTCTTTGTCACTCCTTCCATCTTAGATTCACCATAATTTTTCTATTACATTCTTCCCAATGTGCATTGTATCAAACAAATGAACAATTTCTAGGGGGATCCTACTGAATTGTACAGAATAAATTTTCATTCCTCATGGAAGTTCCCCATTATTATTGCCTTCATGATCACGACCTTCAAGGTGAAGCATAATTAAAGATATTACAACAATGCTTGTCAATTAGTACAATGAATAAATGCAATAAAAATGTAAAATATTCCAGACATTTAATGTATGATACATAGACGATTTGTGGATCCATACATTAATGATTAATTCTATTATATTGCGATTACCATAGACGAGGTGTAATTCTTCGTGGTTTTAACCCAATCTCTTCTTTCCCATTGAAAACATGTTTTTTGGTACTTCAATACCTATGGTTCTTAGAGAGGAAGTGCCTATACTCATCAAACACCTCCTTTCCTAAACTTATAGAATGACGAGATTTCATCTTAGGACCACAAATTGGATGTGAAAATTTACCCATTGTTTGAAGACCTGCAAGAGATGGATTAAATTATATACTAATTACTTGAAGTATGTTATTAAAAAATGATGCATGGAATGAAATTTATAAAATGAATCACTATTAAAGTGAAGTGTAACATTATAACGTACCATAGAAATGTGTTAGCCCTCGGGCGTTGTGAATTGTCCATACGAGCATTGCATGGCATTGAAATTCCCTTTGTGCACCTATTGGTCTAGACATATCTTTTTTTTTTTTTACATAATCGGTTGTTGTTTGTATTCCAAAAAAGAAGATTGAGGAGGCTAAGCTCCTGTGTTACAAGGCATTATGCCCAGGAAGCAAAGTAAGGAAATATTACAGGGAAGACAAAATTCCTCTTTGCTTCTGTCATTTTTGACTTTTAGAAAACCTGAACAAGTATAGATTTTAATAAACTGAAACAATAAGTTACTGAATTTGCAAGACATGCTTAGTCTGTGTTTATATGACTGATTTGGTGGGCTATAGATTCTTCATGATTGCCTTTAGCTTCTGCATTCCCTAGATTTGAAGAGCTAGCGCTGGGGGCGTTACTTTTTTCCATGATGAACTTCAGAATGTCGATGGACTCTTGGACATGGCTACATCTGTTTGAGAGGTCATTGAACTGCTCCAGAAGGGAAGAAACTCTGTGGAGAAAGAGATTGAGGCCGACCTCATGCTTCTCCTTAGTGATCTGGGCATGGGTGTCGATTTTGGTGTCCAAAATCTTCTGATGAGCACGAATTTGTTCCAATTCTGCTTGCAGATTGATGCAGTGAGGGCAATCTTCATTTCTCACCATTGCATATGGCCAATCTGAGTTCTCCATGCGCTGTTATATCAGAGTGCTGCAAGATTGTTGAACCAACGTGCCTGGGAAGAAGAAACTTATAGGAGGAAGGAAAGTATAGAGGGAAGGGGAACGAAGGCTCGAAGCTGAAGAATGGCCGAGAGCAAATGATAGATGGTGCGAATGTAGCCAAGGAGAAGAGGAGATGTGATACTGAGCGAAGTAGAGTGCGGTTATGTAGGGGGCTCTTACAAGGGGGGAAGGGAGAATGGGGTGGAAGTCACAGGAAAAGTGCGAGGAGGATCACGGGAGAGGAATAAGGGGAACATAGCAGCATGGGCGATGGGACAGAAAGGAGATGGGCAGATCATTTCCAGAGATTTGATGGTAAAATCATCATGATGGTGAATTTCAATGTGGATTTTAATAGCGACCAAGATCTGATTCTGCTTGAGGACACTGCGAGTGTCAGTGAAAATTGATTTGCTATGAGCCGTTCTAATAATTGATTTGTTTTTGATCATGGTAGATAATGTTGGGCTTCAATGGAGTTGCATAGAATATTGCCCATGGATCTGGTGCAAGCTCTATTGGCACAAGTGTTAGCCTCCTTGTTGAAGGATCGAAGAACATGGAAGAAACAAATATCTATCATCTACTGTGAGAGAGCTTGACACTAATTGATAGTTTATTGCAGGAGTACATTAGAAGTACTTCGGTTGTGAACCACTAGACTTATGATGGCGGCCGAGTCTCCAAGGACCATTGTAGTGTTTATACCAAGTTTTTGAAGCTGGATGAGCCCTTGATATAGTGCGAGAGCTTCAGCCTTGTTGTTGGAGAGGGGGCCTAACCCCCATTCATAAGTCATTTTGATATCTCCGTTGGCATTGTAAATGATTCCACCTGCCCCTGTTGTTCCTAGATTAGATTTGGAGGCCCCATCAAAGAAGAGATAGTGGGTGTTGCTGTTTCTAAGCCAAGTGAAGAACTCCTCATCTTTCAATATTATTTTCCAACTGTGATTAGAGTTGCTGAACTAGTTGCTGATGTTACTCCCCCTTTGGTTGTTGTTAATTTTATCCAACAAATACCCTATGAAATTCCTTTCTTCAACGCAAAGGTCAACAATGTCAATTTTCTTTTGAGTCTTGACTGAGATAGTTTCCAAAGTAAGTGTTATATACCTAGGGGGGGTAATATGGGGTACCGAGGGAGGTACCCAAGGTAATAATGTAATAATGGGATGGGCCATAGTAATAAATAAGGTGGTTAACCCATGTCATGTAAGGACAACAAGTAGTTAATAATAATGTAAGGGGCCCATGGTATTAGTTGATGGTATGAGGAAACCATGGTAATGATGCATGGTATTGTATGTATGAGGCCTATATAGAGGCTAGAGACTCCACATGGAGAGATAGGAAGAGAAATAGTCTTGTATGAACAAGCATATGGCTTGTGGAGTGTTCTCCTTCCTTAAGGAGTGAATGTATGGTGTTGCTCTACCTTAAGGGTTTGACATTAATAAAGAAGCATTTCTATCTATTCTGATCTTGTTATTTATTGGGTTATTTCTATTATCATAATATTTCCGGTTTAAAGCTACAACAAGTGGTATCAGAGCACTTTCTTGGGCACAAAAGTGGAATTTTTTTTTTTACTTTTTGCAGGATTTCAAGGGCAGCGAGTTTGCAGATCAGATCTGTATGTTTTGGTTCAATATCTAAAAACTATGATTGCAGATCTGTATCCCTTGTGAAAAAATATCCGATTTCAAAAAAAAAATCGGTCGAATTGGAGTCCGGATGAAGGAGATATTGCTGATTTAAAAATCAGTGGGGTTGTAGACAATTTTCGGGACAACGAGTTTGCGGCGCAGATCTAGAAGTCCTGGTGCCAGATCTGCAAGATCTAATTGTAGATCTGGAATCTTTGTGAAAAACCACATGATTTCAAAAAAAAAAATCAGTCGAATCGGAGTCCGGATGAGGGAGATATCGCTGATTTAAAATCAGCTCTTTTTGCAGAAATTTTGGGTGACGCTGGGAGAGTAGCAGCGCAGATCTGAAATTCCAGTGTCTAAATCAGGATTTCTATCACATGGGCAGATGCAGAATGGTGGTTCCATTTCTAAAAACAGGTTATAATAGGGATTCTGAGCAATATTGACGGATCTGTGACCATTTCAATTTTTCGCCAATATTTTTGTGATGGCGGGCCTAGATCACCTTGAACAGGAAGACTCTTTTTTGGGTCGTCTCTGTAAGCTCCAACAGATAGGTACAGTGGAGGAATATATTAACGATTTTAAAGCCTTAGCCTTCCGCACTAGGGGTCTCACAGATGCATTCTTCAAGGAATGTTTTATCACCGGTCTTAAAGAAGCCATCAAAGCTCAAGTTCTACTTCAACACCCTTCCACATGGACGGAGGCTTGCCAGTTAGCTCGTCAGGTCACATTGCCTAGCAAAGATTTTATTTTTATAGAAAAGAAGGAAACTATGGAAGCTAAAGGGTTATTTCCTACTGGTATATCCTTATTGCAGGTGCATGGATTGATTCAAAAAGAGAAGATCATTGTTTCTATCAATCCTAGTTGTAAACATAATTTTATCAATGTTAATTTGGCAAAAAAATTACAAGTCCCAGCAAAACAAATTGAACATACACGGGTTGATAATGAAGATGTTCAAGTGTACAAGGATTTGAAGATTTCTATGGATAAATATGTGTTGCATGGTGATTTTTATGCTTCAGAAATGGATAATATGGATGTTGTTTTGGGATATCCTTGGATGGAATCCATGGGTACTATCAATATTAATGTGCAGAAGAAATTCCTCAAGCTATGGTATAAAAAGAAGAAAATTATATTACAGGATATTTCCATCCATAAACAGGTAGAGCACATGGAGGCTGAAGCAAAAGATGTTCAAGTGACTCATATATCAGATGATGAGCCTTTGATGATCGACAACCAAACACAAACAGAGGCTGCAGAAGAAAATACTACAGGTGATGATACATCATAGGAGGGCTCAGTGGTTGAAGTCATATTGAAAAAGAAGACACCACAACAGGCACCACAGCAAGGTGAAGTCAAGCAGAAGACACCGTGGGTTAAAACTTCAACATATCATCACCCACATCACCCCGCAAGACAACCATCAAGATGGCAACCAGTGAGTCACAAGGACAACAACCCCCACAAGATGGATACAAAGGAGAGACGATCCACTTACTACACATCAACACAGAAGAGTGGCCACGGTCAACTTCCATCTCAAGCGAGCGAGGCACCAGCGAGATCGAGGGTTCACCTTTCTCTTGGATGGCTAGATGCACGTGCATGGTACCAGTGGACTACTCTTTTGAGTAGATCTTATTATTTGTGTTCTTCCCATGTTTCGGGGACGAAACATGCTAAGGGGGTTGGAATGTTATATATATCTAGGGGGGATAATATGGGGTACAAAGGAAGATACCCAAGGTAATAATGTAATAATGGGATGGGCCATAGTAATAAATAAGGTGGTTAACCCATATCATGTAAGGGACCACAAGTAGTTAGTAATAATGTAAGGGGCCCATGGTATTAGTTCGATGGTATGAGAGAACCATGGTAATGATCCATGGTATTGTATGTATGAGGCCTATATAGAGGCTAGAGACTCCAAGTCTAGGGATTGTCAAGGAATATTGTATGAACAGGCATATGGCTTGTGGAGTGTTCTCCTTCCTTAAGGAGTGAATGTATGGTGTCGCCCTACCTTAAGGGATTGATCAATAAAGAGTCATTTCATATTATTTATGGGTTTATTTGCATTGTCTTATATTTTCATATCAGATCTATAATATTTCCGAGTTAGATCTATAACAAGTGGTATTAGAACTATAACAAGTGGTATCAGAAAACTTTCTTGGGCAAAACAGTGGAGAATTTTTTTTTTTTTGCAGGATTTTGGGGGCGACGAGTTTGCAGATCAAAGCTGTACATTTTGGTGCAAGATCTGCAAAATCTAATTGTAGACCTGGATTCTATGTGAAAAAATACCCAATTTCAAAAAAAAAAATCAGTCGAATCGGAGTTCGGATGAAGGAGATATTGCTGATTTAAAAATCAGTGGGGTTGCAGACAATTTTTCGAGGCAGCAAGTTTGCGGCGCAAATCTAGACGTCCTGGTGCAAGATCTACAGAATCTAATTGTAGATTTGGATTCTTTGTGAAAAAATACCCAATTTCAAACAAAAAAAACCAGTCGAATCGGAGTCCGGATGAGGGAGATATTGCTGATTTAAAATCAGCGCTTTTTGCAGAAATTTTGGTGACGACGGGAGAGTTGTAGCGCAGATCTGAAATTCTAGTGCCTGGATCAAGATTTCTATCACATGGGTAGAATGCAAAATGGTTATTCCATTTCCAAAAACAGGTCATAATAGGGATTCTGAGCAATATTGATGGAATTGTGGCCCTTTCAAATTTTCGCCAAGTAAGCGAAATTTTTCTCAAACCCTCTTCATGGAAAAGTTTACTGGAAAATATGATAGCCCTACTATTGAAGAATTCATACAAAATCTAAAGAACATATTCGGGGAGGGATGGAATTGTATGGTACCACTTGGTTTGAAAGAAGAGGCCGCCATATGGTGGAAATCACTGGGCATCATTGGCTTGGCCAAATTCTCGGATGAAGAAATGGAAAAACTCCTTATGGACAAATGGTCTCGGGCTAGAAAACAAGATAAGGGGAAACATGTGGGGTTATTTCCTACTGGTATATCCTTATTGCAGGTTCATGGGTTGATTCAGAAGGAGAAGATTGTTGTGTCTATAAATCCTAGTTGCAAGCGTAATTTTATCAATGTTAATTTGGCAAAAAAATTGCAAGTTCCAGCCAAACACATTGAAAACAAACAAGTGGATGATAAGGATGTTCAGATTTATAAGGATTTGAAGCTTTCTATGGATAAGTATGTGTTGCATGGTGATTTTTATGCTTCAGATATGGATAACATGGATGTTGTTTTGGGATACCCTTGGATGGAATCAGTGGGTACTATCAATATTCATGTACAGAAGAAATTCCTGAAGCTTTGGTATAAAAGTAAGAAAATTACATTACAGGATATTTCCATCAATAAACAGGTAGAGTACATGGAGGCTGAAGCAGAAGATGTTCCAGGGACTGACATATCAGATGATGAGCCTT
>APFE031321387.1:86467-96782 GCA_000404065.3 Pinus taeda | reverse complement strand
CATGGTACCAGTGGACTACTCTTTTGAGTAGATCTTATTAGTTGTGTTCTTCCCATGTTTCGGGGACGAAACATGCTAAGGGGGTGGAATGTTATATACCTAGGGGGGGTAATATGGGGTATCGAGGGAGGTACCCAAGGTAATAATGTAATAATGGGATGGGCCATAGTAATAAATAAGGTGGTTAACCCATGTCATGTAAGGGACCACAAGTAGTTAATAATAATGTAATGGGCCCATGGTATTAGTTGATGGTAAGAGGGAACCATGGTAATGACCCATGGTATTGTATGTATGAGGCCTATATAGAGGCTAGAGACTCCACATGGAGAGATAGGAAGAGAAATAGTCTTGTATGAACAAGCATATGACTTGTGGAGTGTTCTCCTTCCTTAAGGAGTGAATGTACGGTGTTGCCCTACCTTAAGGGTTTGACATTAATAAAGAAGCATTTCTATCTATTTTGATCTTGTTATTTATTGGGTTATTTCTATTATCATAATATTTCCGGTTTAGAGCTACAACAGTAAGGCTCCTTACCTTGTTACATAATTTCCTTGTGTTTGTTTCTTTGTCTTTGAAGACCATGTAGTGTCTTGCCAACCATATGTTCCAAAGAAGGGAATAGGGAAGAGCATCCCAAACTCTTTTAGCAATATCGTTCTTCTTTCATTGCCACGAATAGTTCTTCTTCCAAAGATGCAGAACTTCAATAATGTAGTTTTGGTGGTTCCAGGGGAGATGGGTATTAAAAGAGATTCCTTTCCAACAGGCAGTGGAAAAGGGGCAAGCGATGAAGAGGTGCTGGATGGTTTCTTCAGCTGTTTGGCAATTTGGGCAATAGGAAGGACCAATTATGCCTCATTTTTGCAAGTTTTCAGAAGTGAGTACTTTCCCCTTTAGGAGGACCCAAATGAAGAATTTTATTTTTGGAATGGTCTCAGATTTCCAGATGATTTTCCAATGCAGAGAAATGGGCATGGGGTATTCATTGTTACAGATATGCTGGTGGGCAACTTTGATTGTGTAATTGGAACCTAAAGGATCCCAACGGAAGCCATCGATGCCGTTTTTTTAATTGGAGCTATGCTATGAAGGTGGGCTTGAAGATTAGTAAAACTTGCTTCGAGGTCTATGGGTATGGCTGGAAAGGTCCATCCTATCCGAATCTTGGATTGGGTATCCCACTGAGATATCTGGTCCAAGTAATGAAGCCCTATGTTGTCAAAGAAGGTGAGAATTTGATCAGTTCCAGGTTCGCTGCTGATGGGATGCTATCCCATTATTCTGTCTACTTCGATTTTGATGTCGGTGCCGCCCTTGGGGAATTTGGAAATGTTTTGGGCAAGAAGGGGGATTGCTTTCTTACACAACCTCCAGATTTTAGAGCAAACTCTATTAGGGATATCGTAATCCAAGAGATGTTGTCTTGGATAGTTTAAATATTTGGCTTCTAACACACTTTTCCACCAAGAAGATTGGCCGCTAATGAATCTCCAAACAATCTTGCCACTAAAATCCAGATTTAGGAGTTTGGGAGATCTGATTCCTAAGCCTCCACGATCCTGGGTTTGAATGACCTACTTCCAATTTATAAGATTGTACTTATTTTTTTCATTTTCCCCCCCTTGCCAAAGAAAATTACGGAGGATCACTTCCATTTTGTGATGAAAATTAGCAGGAGCTTCCAGTAGCATGAATTGGTATAAGGGCAAAGAAGAAAGACCTGTTTTCAGGAGTACTAGGTGGCCTGCTGGATTGAGCCAAGTGGAACCCCATTGCTACACTTTCCTTTTCATTTTATCTATGATAGTATCCCACACTTCAGCTTTCAGAGGACCAGTGCTCACTAGCATGCCCAGATAAGTGAAATGCCCCCAGTCTAATTTGCAAGGGACCCCAAAAGCGCTAGGGATGTTATGAAGGACTTGAGCAAAAGTGTTCCAACCATATATGCAACTTTTGATATGATTGACCATGCCTTCTGAGTAGCTCATGTATTTATCTAAGAGGGATTTGAAACAGTGGGCTATTATATTGGAGGCTCCTCCCATTAACAATATCATCAACAAATTGAGAGTGGTTTATGTTTTTAACTCCATTCCCAAATTTAATACCTGTGATAAGACTGACACGCCGATTGTAGTCCAAGGCTTTACTAAAGGACTCAGCCATCAAGATGAACAACTAAGGAGAAAGGGGATAGCCTTGTCTTAGCCCTCGAGAGGATTGGAAGGATGGCCTTGGTCTGCCATTAATAAGAGGAGACATCCAAGGACCTGATATGCAAGCTTTGACATGGTCAAGGAAGGGCGCAACAAACCCCATTTTCTTTAGAACAATGAGGAATGAGTGTCTAACTCTGTCGAAGGCATTGGCTAGGTCCAATTTTAGAATGAAATCATTTTCCTTTCTAGATTGGCTGGAATGTATATCTTCTTGGACAAGGAGAATTGAGTCAGAAATTTGCCTGTTGGCCAAGAATCCTCCTTGATTTTCAGAGATGAGAAAGGGGAGGAAAGGTTTAAGATGAGAGGCGAGGATTTTGGTCAGAATTTTGTAAGAAGAATTGCAAAGAGAAATGGGCCGAAATTGAGAGAAGGATGAAGGTCGATTCTCTTTAGGAAGGAGGGCAAGATGGGTGGCATTGGTGAAACCTCCAATTTTACCCTTGCGTTGAGTCCATTTTATCATTCTGACCAAATATTTTTTGATTATTCCCCAATAAGCTCGGAAGAAGCAGATGGGGAAACCATATGGGCCAGGAGCTTTGTCTGGATGGAGCATCCAAATAGCTCTTCTTATTTCTTCTTCTTCAATCTCCTTGATCAAGTTTTCATTAACTTCCTTGCTGATCTCAGTGGGAAGGTGTTGCCGCAGATTTGAGTAATGATCTGAGGCTGCCTTTCTAATAGCACCTTGAGTGGTTTGGAGATTGTCTTCAGCATCGATGATGGAGGTAACATTGTTCCTAATTTTCCTGATAGTGGCCTGCTTATGAAAGAAAGCAGAATTTTTGTCTCCTCCTTGCAGTCATAGGTGCCTTGATTTTATTCTCCATTTTTTCTCCTTTGCTCTATTGGCACGATATAGCTGGAAGTAGAGATCTCCTTCAAGTGCTTTGTATTCTTGGGATAGTCCTCGTTCCTCTGTTATGCTGTGAATTTTTTCCAATTTGCTTTTTATCTCAGTTTTGTCCTTCTCAGGTTTTGTGTAGCAGTTTTTTGCCCATTCCTTCAAGGCGTATTTGGTCCTTTTAAACTTTTTTTCCCATATGTACCCTAGCAATCCTTCTATGTGCTGAAACCATGTGCTTTTGAAAATCTCTTGGACAGTAGGAATGCTGCTCCACAATGGGCTGTATTTAAAAGGTATGGGCCCTAAGGGGCAGTGGGCTTCGAGAACAAGAGTTGTGGGGTAATGGTCAGATGCTGAGTAGGGGATAATGATGGCATAAGCAATGGAGTAAGATGAGAGGAGCGTGACATTCACCAAAATCCTGTCAAGCCTTTCCATGATATTACCTTTGCCCAATTTGCGATTATTCCAAGTGAATCTACAATTTTTTGGAACAACGTCCACTAGATTGTGATCCCGCATGATGGTCTCCAACTATGATCTGTAGGGGTCATGAGAAAAGCTGCCTCCTCTTTTCTCATTGGAGTGGAGAATGAGATTGAGGTCTCCACCGAGAATAATATTGTTTCTTCCTTCTTCATCTAGGTTTGTTTTGAGGGAAGTCCAACACTGCTCTTTGTCTCTGTAGTGGATTGGTGGATAGATGTTATAGATGACAATCCTTTGGTTATCTGTTATATTCTCTAGAGCAATTTTAATCCAGTACTGGTTGAATGTCTCTGTTATGTGATTCCAAATGCTATGGTTCCAGAGGGTTTCAATTCCCCCGGAGGCACCCCTTGATTCGCTTATGCATCCATTATACTGCTTTAGCTGGCCAATGATTCCTTTCATTTCTTGGTTTCCTTGTTTTGTTTCTTGTAGCAATAGGATTTATGGCTTCTCATGTATTATTAGATCTTTTAGAGCAACTATTTTGGAGGGGTTCCCTAGTCCCCTGCTATTTCAGGATATAAATTTCATCATTGAGTGTGAGGGGTACGGAGAGTTTCTCGCCCTCCTTGCTCCTTGTGCACTACTTCTTTATTGTTTTTCCCCAAAATGTAAGTTTCTATGGGGTTCTGAGTACCCATGGCAATATCATTTTGAGCTTTTTCATCTCTCTATTGCTTTGAAGACTTCCTTCCTAGCCCTTGTTTTTTTTGTGTGTCCATAGTTACACCGTGCTCTTTAGAAGAACTCTTGGTAGATCTAGAAGAGGGAGGATCGTGGGAAAAAGAGGAAGAGATAAGCAGAGGGGGGTGGGTTCAATGGCATCAACATGGGACATGGAAGGGGGGTTGTCTTCAGGGGGGAAGATGACAAAAAAAGGATTGGATGAAGTAGGGGGAGGGAGAGGATGGGCTAGGGAGGGGGTGGAAGAGTTAGGGAGAGATGAGGTGGAGGGGATGGTTGCATTAGTTTTGGGAGGGGCAGCTTCAGGGTTTGCCTTGGGGATGGGGGCAGTATTCTTTTTCTTGACCGTTTCCCATTTCTCATCTTGTGAAACATTTTCAACATCAACTAATTTAGAGCAGTGATTGGCAAAATGGCCATATTCGTGACATACCTTGTATTTAAACGGGATCTGCTCATAGTCCAATTGTTGTATGTGTATCTAGTCGTCCACTTTGAGTTCAATGGCCTTAGGAAGGCCTTTTCCGAGATCAACTTCAACACATATGCGGGAGAAAGCTTGCATGTTATCTTTTGGCTCACTGTGGTCAATGAATCTTCCAACAACATTCTTGATGGCTCGAACCGATTTGTCTCCCCAATAGTGGAGAGGAAGGTGAGGGCGCCGAACCCAGATTGGGACCGTGCTAGGAACATCCAATTTGGGGTCGAAATCCAGAGTCCATTTGTTGAGGTATAAGCCTCTGGAATCCACGAAATATGGTCTGTTTCTAAAGATTAGATCCTTGTCTTCTCTTGATTCAAAATGGAAGGTGAAATACCCTTTCTTGCAGAAGCGGATGGAGATTTTGCCTTGTATTTGATTAGACTAGTTTCGTTCGACCCATCTTTGCACTATCTTCAGAGAGGGCCAGAGACCAGTGAATTGTTCGATAAGACCTCATTCTGCTAATGAAAGTGATGCCATGCGAGGAAGTGTTGGAGGAAGGATTACCTCTTGCAAAACATCTAGCTTCTTTACAAACTTAGAGATTGTTGGGTAAGGGCGCTGTGGGGGCAAGGATTTGACCAGGGTGGAGAAGGCCTGTTGGGAGGTAGCCACCTCCAGAGTTGCATCTGGAGGGGCCATGGCTAAGGGCCGAAGGCTGAAAGAGCTCAAAAATGGTGTGAACCTAGCAGGGCGAATGTAGAGTACGTTTTCCTACTGGTCTAGACATATCATACGTAGTGATTTCATTCCATAACTCCAGTAACTTGTTGATAAGAGGCTCGATATATAAATTCATATCTTTGAATTGGTACTTACCTAATCCATTTAACATAAAGTACATAATTACTACATATATCCGTAAATAAAAAATATCAAACATATAAGACATACTTAAGAAACAAAGAAGACAAATGAGATATTATCATGTTGAAAAAAAATATTCTAAAAATTAAATACCTAGAACAATCATTTCCAACATTATGTGCTCCGTATTTATTGACATCCATGGAAGAATGTTATTGTTGATAATAAAAACATGGCACACTGAGTAAGTAGATCTGAGACCGCCAAATGAATTAACATCGTCAACTACTAATGAAAGCCTAATATAGGACATATTTCCTATATCTTCCTAAATTCATATCTATTTGTAGGCATTAAAAGAACACCATCATTACTTCTGTTCTTTGCATGGTAGTCCATAAATTGTGCTATGCTTTCTCACCTAAACAACCACCGAAAACGTGGAATTATGGGGAATATAACAAAGAACCTTGCGAGACAATTTTTTTTTATTTGATCAGTTTGATATCTACTAATTTGAAAATTTTGGCATTCTTCTTTCAATGCATGTTCTCCACAATACAAAATATGATCATTAAGAAATTCATGAATAACTTTATATTCCATTCCAATATATTTCATAATGTCATGTAAATATTAGTATGTGTGAGGTAAAACATTTGACGATGGTAACAAAATTTCACCTAACAATATACAACATAATTCAAAAATAAGTATTGCTTAATATAAAAAATATTAATCATACATATTGCATCCAAATTTGATAGATGATAAAATAAAAATAAAATAGAGGAAAAACAAAAAACGTTTAGCATCATGTACTAAATGTAAAAAAATATATTACATACCTTAGGAGTTGTGTGACTTTTGGGTTGTGTTATATTCTTTCCATGACTAACCTCGTAGTGAACCGGGGGATTAGAGGGGGGGGTGCTGATTGTGCAGTGGGGGGGTCATAGCGGGTTTGAGGGTGGGGGGGGGGGGGGGCGCTAGCCCCCCTCTACGGGGTTCGGGGCAGCGCCCCGGGAATTTTTTTTTTTGACCCTATATTAGGTTGGGCGAACCTACCTATGGTTTTCGGTCCCTGGTTTTGGACACGTTGGTTTTCATTCCATGGTATTGGATGCTTTGGCATGTATAAATATGTATTGTAACATTGAAAGGAATATAATGAAAAATCAAGCTAGTAGTCCCGATTTTCGGATCCAAGGGAAAATCTCTGTGTATATGTGTCTTATGTGTTATGCTCTCACATTGTTTATTTTCTGTGTTTTAGAATTCGTATGCAGGTAATTTCTATATGGGGTTAAAACCTACATTTGGTATCAGAGTTGTTTTGGTTTCAAGGGGATGCCTTTGTTGCTGAGGGGTTTTTCTCGGGCCTGTGGTAGACCCTGTTTAGTGGAAGATCTACGGTATCAATTTTGGTGGTGAAAGAAGATGGAGAACAGTGGAAAGATAGAGATTGAGAAATTTAATGGTCAGAGTTTTGAGTTGTGGAAACTCAAGATGGAGGATTTGTTGGTGGATAAAGATCAGTGGATCACGGTAGATCCGGGTATTAAACCAACTGGAGTGTCCGATGAAGAATGGAAGAAGTTGGATTGGAAGGCTACAAGCACAATACGATTGTGTGTCTCAGATTCAGTATTGATGAATGTATTAGGGGAAGCTACGACGAAGGCTTTGTGGGACACGTTAGGGACTTTGTACCAATCTAAGTCTCTGGTGAATAAACTGTTCCTACGGAAAAAGCTATATAACCAGAGGATGAAATATGGAGACTTGGTGACAGAGCATTTGAACGCATTTAATACAGTGGTAAGTCAGTTATTATCTGTTGATATTAAAATTTCAGATGAAGATAAGTGCATCAGTTTGTTGTGTTCTCTACTAGATTCATGGGATAGTTTGGTTATTGTAATAGGTAGCACTGCAACTGCCTTACAGTTTGATGAAATAGTCTCATCATTGCTAAGGGAGGAGATGAGTGGGAAAAATATGGAGAGCCAGAATGGTGATGCCTTGTCTGTACGAGGACGGTCCCAGAATAGAAACAAAAATAAGTCATCGAGTGGGAGATCTAAATCTCCAGGAAAACCTGTAAAGGTGGTGTGCTAGAAATGTGGAAAGGAAGGGCACTACAAAAGGGACTGTAAATCTAAAGCTCCTGACAAAGGAAAGGGATTTGATGATGCTTCTTCTGCAAAGGTGAAAACCACCTCCGATGAAGGTGGGGATGTGTACTTGGCTTCTTCAAGTACACATGTAGATCATGAGGCATATTTGATTGACTCAAGTGCATTCTTTCACTTCACTCCCCATAGAGAGTGGTTCTGCGAGTATGATAAATATGATGGTGGTGATGTATTCTTAGGGGATGATAGGAAGGCTAGAATCATTGGTCGTGGAAAAGTAAAGTTGAAGTTGCAAGGTGGAAGGGTTAGAACACTTCCGGGTGTTCTGCATATTCCTACATTAGCTAGAAATATTATTTCTCTAAGCAAGCTGGATGATGCAGGTGTAAAAATAGTGTTTGAGAAGGATACCTGCAAGATGGTTCGAGGAGCACTGGCATTGATGTGGGGAGTTCACACTGGAACTCTGTACAAGCTGCAAGGAAGCATTGTTGTTGATGGGTGCAACAGTTCTGTGGTTCCTAAAAGTGGAGCAGAAAATCTAGTGGTCTCTGGAGAAAATACCATGTTATGGCATCAAAGGCTTGAACATATTGGAGACAAGGGCCTTCAAATACTTCATGGTAAAGGTATGGTAGAAGGTATGAGTAATAGCTCTCTGGATTTTGATTTCTGTGAAAATTGTGTATATGGGAAGCGGAATCGGGTGAGTTTCCCCTCCGGTGGTAAGTGGGTGAAACAGAAATTAGAGCTTGTGCACAATGATGTGTTTAGACATGCGAAGGTTCCATCACTAGGTAAGTCTATGTATTATGTATCATTTATAGATGACTTATCAAGGAATACATGGATATATTTCCTTAAGAAGAAATATGAAGTCTTTGACAGGTTTAAAGAATTTAAGGCTCTAGTGGAAAACCAGATAGAGAAGAAGATAAAGGTATTGAGGACAGATAACGGTGGAGAGTTTGTAGTAAGGAATTTGAAGAATTATGTAAGAAGTGTGGTATAGCACAATAGAAGACTACTCCATATACACCTCAACAAAATGGAGTTGCAGAAAGAATGAATAAGACGTTGATGGAAAGGGCAAGAAGCATGCTCAGTGGTGCCGGGTTAGGACAAGAATTCTGGGTAGAGGTGATGGGGACAACATGTTACCTGGTCAACGGATTACCTTCATCAGCGTTGGAGGATAAGACTCCACAAGAGATGTGGACTTGTAAGAAACCCTCTCTTTCACATCTGAGGGTATTTGGATGTGATGCATATGTACATGTTCCAAAGGAGAAACGAACCAAGTTGGATAGTAAATCTGAAAAGTGCATCTTTATTGGGTATAAGGATGGTTTAAGGGATTATAAGCTTTGGAACCCAACAACAACGAAGATTGTGTACAGTCGAGATGTGGTGTTCAGAGAGGTGAAAGATGTTATTAAACATGAAGTCCAACCAAAGGAACCTGAGAAGATAGAGTTTGAACTAAAGGAGGAAGAATCAGACTCTACAGTAGAGGAGGAATCAGAAGATGAAGAGCCACAAACTCCGGGTGTAAGAAGATCAATTCAAGAAAGAAGGCAGCTAGAAAGGTATAGTCCATCTGCTTTCTGTTCAAATTTTGCTTTATCTATTATTGATGATGATCCCAGAACTGTGAAGGAAGCAGTAGATTCAGAGGATGGAAAACTCTGGAAAAAGGCCATGGTTGATGAAGTGACATCTTTACACAAAAATGAGGCTTGGGATCTGGTGGAGTTTCTAGCTAGAAGGAAACCCATTGGTAGCAAATGGGTGTTCAAGAAGAAGACAAATGCAGAAGGAAAGGTGGAGAAATATAAAGCTCAGTTAGTAGCAAAATGTTATTCCCAAGTGTCAAGAATTGATTTTGGTGATATTTTTTCCTCTTGTTGCCAAGGTAACTTCTATTAGATTACTTTTATCTGTTGCTGCTACTTTTGATATTGAGGTAGAACAGATGGATTTGAAGACAACGTTTCTTCATGGGGATCTGGAAGAGGAGATCTACATGAAGCAACATGAAGGCTTTGTAGTGAAGGGTAAGAAAGAACTGGTATGCAAGTTAAAGAAGTCTCTGTATGGGTTAAAATAGTCACCAAGGATGTGGTATCAGAAATTTGACATATTTATACGGGGACTTGGCTTCACCATAAGCAAAGGAGATCACTGTGTGTATTTTAAATTAATTGGTGACCATGTTATTTATCTGGTCTTGTATGTGGATGATATGTTGTTGGTTGGAAATGACAAAGAAATTATCCAGGATTTGAAGACCCAATTGTCCAAATTCGACATGAAAGATCTTGGTGCTGCAAACTATATTTTAGGCATGGAAATTAAAAGAGATCGGGCAAAGAGGAAGCTCTGGTTAAACTAGAGGAAGTATGTTGAGCTAATACTGCAAAGGTTTAATATGCAGGATAGGAAACCGGTGTAGGTTCCTATTCCTGTAGGTGTAAATCTATTTGCTGAACAATGTTCCAAGATACAAGAAGATGAAGAGGATATGTCCCATGTTCCATATGCAAGTGCAGTCGGTAGCCTGATGTATGCAATGGTTTGTACTAGACCAGACATTGCACATGCAGTGGGAGTATTGAGCAGGTTTATG
>APFE031321387.1:48295-86447 GCA_000404065.3 Pinus taeda | reverse complement strand
GTATGTGTTTAACCTATTTGGAGGTGCAGTCAGTTGGATGAGTAAAAAACAATCTGTAGTGGCACTATCAACTACAGAGGCAGAATACATGGCAGCCACTCATGCAAGCCAGGAAGCAGTTTGGTTGCAGAGATTGTGTTCAAGTATGGGGTTAGTACAGGGAGCTATAAGGATAGACTGTGATAGCCAAAGTGCAATTTTCTTGGTAAAGAATCCTGCTTATCATTCAAAGACAAAGCACATTGATGTTCAGATCACTTTGTGAGGGATATGATAGAAGACAAAAAGGTGTTGCTGGTAAAGGTGGACACTTTGAAGAATAACTGCAGATGCATTGACAAAATCTGTGAGCTCTGAGAAGTTCTCCTAGTGTAGAGAAACAATGGGCGTTTCAGGGTTGAAAAATGACTAAGCTCTCCTGTGGCCCCCTGTGGAAAGAAACAACAAGTGGGAGAATGTTGGGTTGTGTTATATTCTTTCCATGACTAACCTACGTAGTGAACCGGGGGGTTAGAGGGGGGGCGGAGCCCCCCGTTTGTTGCATCAATTATGTAGCGGGGGGGTCATAGGAGGTTTGAAGGGGGCGGGTAGCTCCCCTCTACGGGGTCCAAGGCAGCACTCCGAGAAATTTTTTTTGGACCCTATATTAGGTTGGGTGAATCTACTTATGGTTTTCGGTCCATAGTTTTGGACGTGATGGTTTTCGGTCCATGGTATTGGATGCTTTGGCATGTATAAACATGTATTGTAACATTGAAAGGAATATAATGAAAAATCAAGCTGATAGTCCTGGTTTTGGGATCCAGGGGAAAATATTTGTGTATATGTGTCTTATGTGTTATGCTCTCGCATTGTTTATTTTCTGTGTTTTAGAATTCGTATGCAGGTAATTTTTGTATGGGGTTAAAACCTACAGTGACATAAGTGTTTGACAAACCATCATAAACTTTAATTTCATCAATAACAATATAGTAGAGAGAAGACTTGTTTTGTAGCCTTCATAAAGAGGTTATGTTGCCTTCTCAGTTAGAGGTCTATAAAAAACACCATCTATTTGGTCATCATCATCATCCATTCCAACATTATTAAATGTCTCATGGATCAATATATTTGTCCCCACTTTTTCAACTATGTTATTAGCATCATCATATTTTTCCATAGTATCATTAACTTGGTCTTAAATATTTGCTCCATGTTATTGAACAAATGCAAGTATAATGACCACATTATCATGATCTATGACTAGTTCCCTAGGGCATTATTTCTTAATAGTTACAAATAATAAAGTAATATTAGTGTATATAAAAAATCTTTAAATGATACAAACTTTAAAAATATAATATAGGAAAATAAATACAACAAAGACAATGAGAAAGACAACTTTGCTGAGAATGAGAAACAAAGACAACAAATCAATGATGAAGCTTGTGCAATTTATCAATATGTTTATGAATATGTTGCAAAAATATAGGAAAATTGTTAGTTTTCTTGACATTTAGAAAGAGAGACACTTCGTGAGATAGATACTCACAACAAGCAAAAACAACCTATTCTTATTTTGGCTTCATCATTATGTCATATTGTTTCTTGATTTCACTTGGAGACTGCAAGTTTGGTGTTGATGGAAGCTTTCCCTAACCCAACTAATTGGAAATCATAGTTTAATTCATAAGGGGTTCAAAGCTAAGGGATTAGGGATCAAGAGGTTATTGACATCCAAGTGTTAGGGTTACTTCGGAGTTATTAGTCTAGATGGAGAAATTAACTTAGGTGAGAGCGAGAAATAAAGACAACAAATCAATGATGAAGCTTGTGTAAATTTATGGAATATGTTGAAATTTTTTAGGAAAAATGTTACTTTTCTTGACATGTGGAAAGAGAGACATTTTGTGAGATAGATATTCACATGAACAAAAATAACCTATTCTTATTTCGCCTTCATCATCATGCGATATTCTTCCTTGATTTCACTTGGTGACCAGGCGGGATTTTAAGTCAATGGAAACTCTCCCTCTAATCCCTATCCATTAACCCACTCCTAACCTCTAAACCATAAACTATCCCTAGCCCTTTAATCTGGCCTAACCCCTAACCCCCTAGACCTTATACCCCTAATCCTTAACAAATTAACCCCATTCCCCCCTAATTAAGCCCTTAAACCCCTAGCCTCTAAGCCCTTAACCTTTAACACCTAAACCATTCAACCCTAAACCATTAAAAAAAACCCCTTACCCCATAAGCCCCATCAACCTCTAAATCCCCTAGGCCCTAAAACCCATAAACTTAACTTAAAACCTAACCTATTAACCCATAACAACTTAACCCATTAACCATTAAACCTAAATTATAATTTGAAGTAAAATTGCTAAAGTTTGAATATTTTAATATTTAAAAAAATATAATTTTATGATACATTTTAGGCAATTTTTTGGTTGATATTGTTTCCAATTTAATATTTATTAATAAAACGTTATAAATATATATATATATATAATATTTATATATAATATATATATATATATATATATATATATAAGCCCCAGGGTTAGCTCAACTGGTCGAGTCCCCGTTGTTAAGTACTCGCCGAGCGGGAGTCACAGGGTCAATTCTCTCGATGCCCTGGGTTAGGCCTTGCTAGTTTGGCGACAGGCTTTAAAGATTCCCTTCGGGGTTGATCTGCTAGATTTTTCCAAGGTGAATATATATATATATATATATATATATATATATAATTTGAAGTGGAAGTTAAAAAAATATTTTATTATTATTTAAGAAAATGTGTACTATAATGTGACTTTTATTAAATAGATTTATTAAATTTTAAATTAAAAATTCAGGCATTAGGGGTACTTAGGAGTTGGTCATCTAATGGAGCAATCAGTTTAGGTGAAAGCAAGAACAAAAATAACAAATAAATGATGAATCTTGTGCGATATCTACACACACACACACACCAATAATCCACCTCTAAATTAAAATTCCAACCATTAGGGGTACTTAGGATTTGGTAGTCTAGATGGAGAAATAGCTTAGGTGAAAGCGAGAACAAAAACAACAAATCAAAGATGAAGCTTGTGACACACACACACACACACACACACACACACACACACACCACACACACACACACACACAACCCAATAATGCACCCCTATATTAAAAATCCAACCATTAGGGGTACTTAGGATTTGTAGTCTAGATGAAGAAATTGGCTTAGGTGAGAGTGAGAATAAAAACAAAAATCGATGATGAAGCTTGTGTGTGTGTGTGTATATATATATTATATATATATATATATAATATATAACCAACCCCTAGGTAACCTCTAACACCTAACCCTTAAGCCCTAACCCTTAAACCCTTAACCAAAAATCCCTTACCGACTAAGCCCCTAAGACGACCTAACCGCTTAATCCCTAACCCTAAATCCCTAATTTACAAAAAAATATGCATTATAAAGACATAATGAATAACTTCGCAAGGGGCAATATTCATGCCTACCTTCAAGGTGTCCAAATTGTCTACAATGTTGTTTAAATTTTCTTATTAAAAGCCTCCCCCTATTGTAGCCCTTGCATTTGGTACAAGGGAAATAAAATTTGTTTCCATCACCCATTTTTTCTTACCAAACTTTCAATATTGATTATCTTCAAAAATCAATCACAACTCAACTATTTGTGATGTAGTTTGTAATGCCTTTATATATAATTTTTTTTTGTTGGATTTCCTCCATCCAAATATTATGGAGAGAAGTTGTATAATGGTGAAAAAAGATGCCCTCCACTGTCAGTATTCTGACATTGCTATGTTTGACTTAGTCTGAAGTCGAAAATATGAAGCAAGTAGCATAGATGCTGGATATCCAATGTGTATGAATATGCATAAGAAATTTGGCAAGTGCATCAGATAGCCAGTACTTTTATACATAGCGTTGAATGTTCGACACTTTTCGGGGCTTTAAAAAAAAAAAAAAAAACCCAAAAAAAATCTGATAGTACGACTGATTTTATTAATACTATCAAAGTAACGTGCCAAAATCTTTCATCCATATGTAGCAATGTTCCTTTTACGTGCATATTGTGCCTTGGGCATACATTTTTGTACCTATGAGTGTGTATTGATGGAAGCATTATGGCGTACATTTAGTATGCTAAGTGTGCATATTGTGGGCATGGTACTTTGAGTGAGAATTTTCTTAAGGGTTGGATTTGGATTTTGTGCCTTAGGGAAACATTTTTGTGTCTATGGGTGTGAATTGGTGGAAGCCTTGTGGCATGCATTTAATATGCTAGGCATGCATATTGTGGGAATAATCACAAAAGGTTGAGAGGGTTCTAGAAGGGAAAAAATTTGTACTTATAAATCATAAGTGAACAAAATTTATACCGTTGGAAATATTTTGAAGAGATTAGTTTAATGGTGGTTTTAATTTTGGATATTGAAATGAAGTGTGAAAGCAAAAAATTTTTGCTACCCCCCACATTTTCCTTAAGGGAATCTAGGGAACTAGGGTGGGGTCATTACACTATGTCCAATGTATCATTAGGTACACTATGTATCACTATGCACACTACGCCATTAAGGGAATAATTAGCTCAATGAAATGCCAATGGATTGACTATTGTCGAATGCAAAATTTCTACTAAATCTATGTTGGAAATGCCCCTAGCGTGTCGCTGCTATGATATCCACTTCTAACATACTTTGCCCGAATCCAGTGACCACTTTGATGGATAATGCAGGATAGTGCATTGCAAAATGGGCTATGATCTCGATTTTTTACCTCAAAGTATGCCACCATATATGTTGGGTGTGTGATGAATTCAAACCTCTCTATAAATGCCACATGACAGTCATGAGCATCGAACATACAACCATTCTTAACAACTATGATACACACTTTCAATGGTTGTTTGGGGGATTAAATCTCCTATAATTCCCACTTAGCATTCTTCACTTTTCGAACATATGGAACTATTTTGAAACTATGATAAACTATTATGATGAAAGTTTAATGGAGTAATCCTACCCGCATTTGCCATATGACTAAAAAACTTTATGTAAATGCCACATGGTAGTTTTTGTTCATTGGATGTACAATGCTGTGTCACAATTTCAATTGTAATACACCCAAATCTCTAAGTCATCTTAAGGAGGTAGGGTTGTAATTTTTTTCTTTCTTATACTCAAAGCAAACCCCACTTTTTAGGTCTCCATCATTTTTTACCTGAGAGATTTCCAATGATATAAATTTCATCAAAATTTGAGCTCTAGATGCAAAGTTATGACCCTTAAAATATTTTTCCTTCTAAGTGCCATGTTAGAATACAAACATATTTAATGACCCAATGTAGCACTAGCCATAAAACACTCACCAATGTCATTTCATTAATAGGAATATAATATATAGACATATCTAATTCACAAAATATTTTTGGAAACTAAAGAAGGGAGAGCTACTCTCCACCCAACCATAGACACAACTACCATGTAGATTTATTGCAACTAGCCACCTCAAGCCGGATCCAATGTCTTAAGAGGAAGTTTTACTCAGGGTTCAATAGATCCAATTCAAACTAGAGTACATGAAGGCCACTCTCTTTCACATATAGTAAATCAACATTCAACCTTTCAACCACTGAGCTTGGGCCTATTAACACTCATAGTATGACCACTATGGACCTACACAACACAAAGGGAGTCCTTCATTGATCTAACCATTCCTTGGTCCTTCCATTTTCTTAGCACCTTACATGCTAAAATAATACCATCTATTCAAGAAATTCTTTTGTCCTCTAGCTCAGGCTAAAGGCTTTCACATTGTTTTCCCTCTCCAATTTACTCCACATAGTATGCTGTGACTTGATGGTTCTCTATCACCCTTGATAAAAGTAACACTTTTAGACCCACATGTGGTTTAATTTTCTTCTCACTGGTTCAACTGGTTCAGTGGCACACACTTCTTTGTCTTTCTCTCTCACACAATCATCTTTTACAACTCATTACTATCCTTTTCTCAACTAGACACACACTCCCAACATGAGAATTTGGGGTCCCTCCTTGGGTTGTGTGGTTAATGAAAAGTTTCCAAAATTAGTACATAGGCTATACTACTTGAACATTTCAGTACCACTCCCACTTCTTACCATAATTACTTGTTGTTGGGCTATTCAACTACCATATCATAAATCATAACATTTAATTAAAGTGAGATAGGAAACTTTCCAAATATCCTTTACAACTTCTCTTCTAACATTGGATCCGTGTTGGATGCTCTCTTGTTTAGATTTAGCAATATACTAAATTAAAATGAATATTTACATTAAATTTAATCTATCAAAATATCCACGTTGGCCATTCAAGCATTATCAACGTTAATTATAGATTATAAAATCTGGGGTTAAAAAGGGGGTGTTATTGTGATTAATTGTTGCAACGCAAGTTTGACAGAGTAAGTCTCCCCACATTTTCCATGTAGAGAATTCAACCTCTATATAAATTTAATGTAGATGTCATAAGCGTTGAATATACGACCGTCAATCACATCTGTGACATAGTTTTAATGAAAATTCGATGGATTATGTTTCTCCAGCTACCATGTGGTGGTCATTGTTCATTAAACATACAACCATATGTCGCAACACTGATGAAAAGTTTCAACAAATATTCAATGGAATAAGTATACCCACATCTACCATGTGGAAATATTTTATGTTGAGCACACGATGAGTGGATTTGTGTTTCTTAGGTTCAACAAAACTATCTTGACAATCTGGGCTAATCCATTTTTTTTCAGACTTCTATTGTGCATTCATGTAAATGACATTAGTAAAGCCTCCGAAATCATGCCAAATGTTCTACCGTGTCATTATTTTGATGATTTTCTTTGCATTAATACATGAGAGCATCTAATGATCTTTGCTTCCATGTGTGTCATCCTTCATGTTGATTGCCCCCCTTAAAAAAAGGCTTATGTTTGATATTTTAGAGTTGAAATCAAATATATATTTTTATGCTAGCAATAAAATACTTTACATCTAAAAAGACCGTCATAGAGAGAGAGTTAGTAGATTCTACATCTACTTAGTATATTCTTCTTGGGCCATTTAAGGCCTCTTTTTGTGCATTAGAGCACCAAAATATGTATTTAAAAAATTTCATTTTAAAACCTTAATAGAAAAATCTCATTTAAAAAAAAACGTATATCAATAGAATGATCCTTAAAAAGAGAAATAACAATTTCTAGATGGAGTTCTCCATTCTTAAACCCTTGCTTGGAAAGAGTTCCTTTTTATAAGGATAAATCTTCTTTAGATAATCTGTTGGCTTTAGAACCGAGTTTTTTGTATTTAACAAAACATATAGGTGTTAAACAACATTTTATCCTTTAAGAATAAAAGCACAACAAGATATATTGGATCTAAAAACAATTAGAATGTAAACCTTGCAAGTACCTAAGATAGAAGGGAATGCTCAAATTCCATAATTTAGAGAATATATTACAATTTATATTCAATATAATTGATATTTCATTATTTAAACATAATAGTAAAATACTTGTAATCCTTCTCTCTTAGAGGTCTAAACATGATTTAAATGGTGCTCTAGAATCCAATGATCTAGTCATAAACAAAAGAAGTAAATCAAACCCAATGATCAATTTTCAAACTCAACCAATGAAACTATTGTCATGGGGGTTGTTCATTGACCAAAGCTCTACCTCAAGGGGTCAAGAAGTTTAAATAGGCACATGAACATTGCCTAGAAGCAATCTTAGTTTCCTAAAGAAATATCTAGATCAAACTCCTAGTTGATCAACTTCAATGTGGTGGAGATGCTCCTCGACCAAAACACTCCTAAAATTCTTGAATATATGGGGTGTATGGGTTTTACCACTAGCCTTAACACTAGTGATTGTAACCACACTTGGTAGTGACACCCTTTTGCAAGGATTTTACTACTACTCTCACCTCTAGTGCACACTCACACTCAACAATGGTATCTTAAGGGCTCAAAAAGAATAATACAAGTAACCCAGTACAATTTGAGCATGATTTCCCCATTAATAGGTTGTATACTTGCATCTTCTTACTCCACTTAGATCAAGTTAGTGAAACCAATAATTTTCTCTATTGAGTATAGAATTCATATAGCAGGTTCTAACACAATAATGGGAAAATATGAAAACATTTCTTCATGAATTAGTGAACCCCTCTTCGAGGGAATTTTTTGGTAATCACACGAAATGAAACATCCTTTCAATATTTGGTTCTTAGCCTTTGCTCCCCCAAGCAAGGTTGAAATTGAGCTAGAGCGTAAAATTACAAGTGTCAAGAATAAAATAAAAGTAATTTACGACTTTTTTTCCTTTTTCCCATTTAATCCAATTAATTTTAGAGGTCAATTTGTCATGTTTTCTCCTTTCCAAAGGCTTCTTAAGATATAGGATATGGCAGTTATCCCCATTGCGTCACAAGTTGTTCCCTTGAGTGCATTTTCATGTATTTAGATAATGACAATGTCCATTATTGTTGACAAGTTCTATTAAAGGTAGGTATCCTTCCCAACTTATTTGTTGATTCATCACATACATATTGAGCATATATTATAGACATTTGTCTAACCATCTGAATATAAAAATGGAAAGTAATATCGAAACATAGTTTTATTTATAGCTCATGAAATGAATTTTGCCAAAACTTGGCAAACTTTAAAGCACAATTTCTCACAATTAGTCTTAGTACACCATGCATTGTTACTATTTCTTAGATAATGATGTTGGATGTATCACATGCTCAATGAGTAGTGTTTATTGGAATGAAGCATGCTATTTTTGTCAATTAATCGACTACTACAAATATGGAGTCATTACCTTTGGAGGTGCTTAGTAACATTGTGACGAAATCTAGGCAAATTTCCTCCCTCTTCCATGTTGTTATATTTAAAGGATTCAATCCCTCACCTATCTAACTCACCCGCAGTTCCTTATAACTATGAAACATACTTATGGAATGTCTATAATAACAAATGAAGGGAGCAAGTACAAACTCCCATGATTTTCTTGCTAGATGTCGATGTTCCACTTTTATTTGCTGACATTCCAAACATTAAGTTGCATAAGTGGTAGTAGCTTATTTCAAATAAAGTGAATGGTAAAATTGCTTCATACTTGGATATGTTCATTAGTAGTTTGGGTCTTTGGAATACAAAGAATTTCTCACTTCATGAAATACTAGTCTTCTCAATTTCGTGTGATTAGTTACATAAATTTAGTTCCTACAAAACAACACTCATATTTAGCTAGATGATAATAATCATACTAAATTCATCTTTGTCCAATAATTCCTCCATAATGCTTGGCATACTTCTTGATACTATTGATTCTCCTTCGATCACATCTTGATCACTTCCCTTAAGTTTTACTAAGCTTGTGATATAGAACCTATATGTCATTTAAAGGCTCAGGGAATTGACCATTGTGCTCTCTTTTCCTTCTATATGTAGTGAGTCATAGTCATAATTATTCATAAATTCCACCTGAAACCATTGCTTCACATTCATTTGCAATTATATTTGTGAGTACCTCATGGTTCCATGATATGGAGGGTCATCTAGAGGAAATTAAGTCCTTTACCTTGCAAATTTGATAACCGGCCCACAATCTTCGAGAAAAATATAAAAAACTTGAATCCCAATTTTTTTTTTTACCACAATTGCATTATTTGATGTTGGCAAGCTAGATATTGCTCCTATTTTCTTAAGGTCCACCTTTAATCCTTCTTCAAATATTATGTACCCTAGATACTAGATTTCCTTTTTGAGGAATTCTTACTTACTCAACTTAATATATAATTGGGGCTTAAACAACTTTCGTAACATTGATCAAAGGTTCTCTTAATACTCTTCCTCATTCATAGAATTGATCATTATGTCATCAATAAATACCAACACAAAATTTTCAAGATACTTTTAAAATGCATCATTCATCAACCTCACCAGCATTGCAGGGGAATTTTCCAATCCAAAAGGCAACACAAAAAAACCTATAATGCCTACGTATTGTGTTATGAAGGTAATCTTTGGTATGTCATATTTGTCAACTTTGATTTGGTCATAACTTGATCTTCAATCCAACTTGGATGTAACAACCCTGTTGAAAATTCCATGTAAAAATATATAAGGCCACGGTGATGGGACACGTATTCCAAGCTGAATGGTGGGGGAAACATCCTAGTGGGTGTTGATTCAGTTTATTATGGCTAAGGAAATTGGAAAAGGCAATGGCTAAAGCTTCGGAAAGGCATGATGCATTAATTCACATTTTATTTATGAAAATAATGGGAATTAGGAGAAAAAGGAGGTGAAAGGTCACAAGTTGCATGTGAGGAGGAAAATGAAGGAAAATAATGGAAAATGAAGAAAATAGAGGCCTCATTAATAAAAAATCTTATGAGGATCAGTGGCTAAGACTTGGTCAGTTTAGTTTTGCAACTCTTTCATTATTCTCTCTCTCTCTCATATTCTTGGATACTTAGAGTTTTCTTGGAGCACTCTTGGAGGGTGTGGCATACTTGGATTTTTAGAGCAAGAAGGAAAATGAAGAGCAGGAAAGCACAAGAGGGCATTGGGATCAACAACTACATCAGATTTGCTTGTAGGTATCGAGTTGCACGTATGATTTCTCCACTATTTTTGGCATGCATGGCACATGCATGTGGTTTCTTGGTCATGATATGTCACTGGCATGGAGGATTCCCTAGATTGACAGTGGATTTGCCTAGCCTTCCATTTTCTGGATAGCCATGGTGTTGTGGGTTATTTGCTTTGTTTTCCGGTTGGTTCAAATGTTTCCTTAGCTTGGGTTGAGCTATTAGTTTCTGGAAGCCTTGGTTGGACAAATGCGCTGGAGCCCTATAATGACTTGGGTTGAGTTACTAGTCTCATAGTCTAGGTTGGAAAAATTATCTAGAGCCTTGTAGCAACTTGGGTTGAGTTACTAGTCCTGTAGCCTTGGTTGGAAAAATTCTCTGTAGCTAGGAAAGCTGTGGGTTGAGTTACTAGTCCCATAGCCTTAGTTGGACAAATACTCTGGAGCTCGGTAAAAGCTATGGGTTGAATTACTAGTCCTGGGAGCCGGGTTGGAGCAAACGCTCTGGAGCCCTGAATAGCTGGGATAGATACCAATATGATGATGGTTTTGTGATGTTCGATTGTGAGGTGGCATCACTGTTTGATGGATTGAGGTGGATGGCCTCTGGAAGCCCTAGATGAGTTTTGATTGATGTGTTCTATGAGATACCACATTCATGCTTCGAATATGGCATGGGGGTGAATGGATGAAGAGATATTTGGCTCAACCATTCTACAGTTGGGTGGAACATGGAAGTCCCATCCCGGGTTTGGATTTTGCATCATTAATGAAGGGGTATTTCTCCTTGTATCCCTATGAGAATTATGATGGATTATATGTGGTTTATGTGGCTGTGATTTCATTGGTATTTCTGTCCCTATTATGCTGGTTATGTATGTATTTTATGACAATAGTTATGGATGTCTCACATCATGTTCTTACTTGTTATTAAATGATCAATGTATCTATGACCTAATGGATTAAATGATAGATAATGTGATAAAGAGACAATGCTTCATAGAGAATCTCAGATAATTATGAGACCCCTATGCTCATATCTATTATTTACACATGTCGGTTGCATATTTACTAATTGTCTGACAAAATGTCTATCATGGTTAGGTTTGTTTAGGTCAAGCCCTTGATCAAGTTTTGTGTTAGAGGCTTTTCCTTGTTATCATTTAATGTCTTGGAGAGTCTCATCAAGTTCTAGGCATTGATTCGAAGACTAACCCCGAAAAAGTGGCTTAAATCTCGCAGTCTCTAGCACATAACTGGCTAATAGAGACTGTAGTCTCTCCCTTGCAGGCACTGTGGGAGCGACTATAGGTTTATAGTCACATGCATGCCTTGTCTTGGGAGCGACTTTGGGTTTAATTCATGTAAATGCTAGGCTAACTCAGGGGTTGGACACCTATAGTGGTGGATTAGATCCTGGGGGTCCTTAAGCACCTGAGGGAGGTCTGTGTGTTGTGTTTCCGTTGATTCCATTTCCTTAAGGTTAACCTAGGAGGTTTAATCATATCATAGTAGCCTCTTGTCGCATGTTTACCCCGGCTGGCTGGTTGCTTGGGTAGATGTGGGAGGAGAGTGTTACATTGGAGAATACTTTTTCTCCCTTGAGCTAATCAAATAAATCATCAACTATGGGTAAAATATGTTTTTATTTTTATTTTTATTTTTTATATTTACCTTATTCAACATTCTATAATCAATGGACATTTTGAATTTTCATCCTTATTCTTAACAACAATTCTTGTAGATGCATCTTATTTATGTCTAGTCCATTGATTCCCAATCTATAAGGTGCCTTCAATATAAGGGTTTCTTTCTGAATTAGATCTATATTATAATAACATATTTGATTGGAATCAACCATAAAAATTCTTATGGGAATACATCCATTTTTTTAGAACTTTTCCTTTCTTTTATGCTTGTTTCCTTTATATGTTTAGTGTTATGAATGAGGTATCCCTTACATCTCGTGTGCACTTTACATTTTCCCTTCATGGATGAGATTTTTCAGTATAGTATGGTAGTATTTTCTCTTACAAAGCTTCTAATTACTTCATTTTCATCCACACACTCAATTTTATTCTCATAACAATATACCTTAGCCTTATGGATTTACAACTAGTTTTGTCTTATTATTTTATGATAAGTGAGTCCCAAGGCAAACTTGTGGAAATATATTCCATTAATCCATCCTCCCAAGTCTACCATGAATCCATCAATTTATTTCCGAATCCATTTCTTAGCACCATTTTATAATTGTATCTTCTAAGGATATTGGAGATTTTTAGTACTTAACTTATATTTGGTCAATGTTTCAGGAGCATGGCATTATGGATATACTAGCATTGTGTTGATCAAGAAAGTGAAAATTTGGTTGAAAATAAAATCTTTGGCCTAGATGAGGGAAGCCCAAAAATCTACCTATCAATCATTTAATGTTGCATAAATATTTCCTTGCATTGCATTTCCCATAGTGTCCTAAAGTTCTATGTGGTTTATGACTCCTTTGATTTGTATTCACTTTTCCAACATTTGTAGGATTTGTGTCCATATTCTCCATACCAAAAGAAAATTAACTCTTGAATGCACTAATATTTTATTTCCATGAGCTTTGTCTACTTTCTTGGACTCAAGTCACGGTGGGCTTGAATTGAAGCTCCACTAATCATCTTTCTCCTTCAAATTGTTTGGCCATTGATCCTTTTATTCAACTTTCCACTTAACTCCTTTTTGTATTGGGGCATAGCTCCACATACTCTGCTTCTTTGCATAATGTTTGACAAGGTCTTCAAAATGGATGTTATGAATTTAATTTTGACATGGTCCTTCAATCTAGAATAAATGCCCCAAATAAAAACTCTTTTTTAAGACCAAAGACATATTTGTCTAACTATAAAAACTTGTGTTCATGCTATTCCTCTGTTTTACCACCTTATTTGAGAGACTAATGGTCATTTTATTTCCAATATTATATATTTCCAAGGTAATTATCCTCCAAGTGAGCCTCATTTAATCCCAATTTAGATTCCCTTCATACACTTTTTCCTTTTGTTTGAGATGGTCCCACCATAGTTTTACGTCATTGGTCAACTAGTTGCTAGAAAACTTGCTTTTTTCCAAAGGGTTGAAATCATATAGTGTCATGCGTCCTTGAGTCCTAGAATAAATATCCCAACTCAAAAATCTTCACTAAGACCAAATACATATTTTTCTAGCTCTACAAACTTATGTTCATACTATTCCTCTATAATACTACCTTGTTTGAGTTATTAATACTCATTTTATTTCTAATAGTATATCTTGCCAAGGTACTTTGCCTCAAAGTGAGCCTCATCAAATCCCAATTTAGATGCTATTCATCCACTTTTTACTTTTATTTGATATTTTCCCACCATATTTTTACATCATTGGTTAACTAGTAGCTAACAAACTTACTCTTTTACAAAGGGTTGAAATCATATAATATCATATGTCCTTGAGTCCTAAAATAAATATTCCAACTCAAAAATCTTTAGTAAGAACAAAGACATATTTGTATAGCTCTACAAACTTGTGTTCATAGTATACTATTCCTCTATCATACTACCTTGTTTGAGTGGCTAATACTCATTTTATTTCCAATAGTATATCTCACCAAGGTACTTTTTCTCAAAGTGCGCCTCATCTAATCCCAATTTAGATGCTTCTCATCCACTTTTCCCTTTTGTTTGAGATGGGCCCGCCATTTTTTTACATCATCAATCAACTAGTAGCTAGAAAACTTGCTCTTTTCTAAAGGGTTAAAACCATATAATATCATGCGTCTTTCATTGTTCACTAACCATGATATGACTTGTTCTAATGATCCCATTGAAAGTGGGAAAATTCTATGTCCTTAGTCCATAACCCATGATATGGCACACAAGGGATTCCTTTTATTTGGGTTATTCTTCCATTGATGGTTCCTTTTCCCGTTTCTCTATCTTGGGTCCCAAAGACTCCATCATAACTTTGATTTCTCTAAGATAGGAGAACTACTCGTTAACTTTTATTTTAAAGTATCATGTATATGTCTATGACTCTTGAAATATATAGTGTATATATGTATATACACATATACACCATATGCACCATATATTTCACATATTGTGTATGCCTTCCTTAACCTAAGAGCTAAATGTATAGGATCACATGGACCCACCCTCCACATAGACATATAAATTTCTATGTATGTGTCTATGTAGAAGGGTTAGAGAAAAGCTTATATAAAAAATAATATCACCAAGAATAAAACAACATTTTTGTCCTTTTATAACAAACAACAAAACACGTGCTTTTGCATACGCTCACCATTTTGATTCAACATGTTACGTGGATGATGGTCATTGGGTTCCAATGATTTGATTGATGACAAGTGGAAGATTTTAGGGCTTAGATAATGCACATGGGGACTTTTGACATGCAAGTAATGGAAAGGTTTTCATGGTCATGGTTAGGTTTCTTAGCACGAACATGGATCAACATCTATAAAGTAGGATCCATGGATGCCATTTTAACTTAGTTCTAGAGGAGGTTGAGTGTTCAAGATGGGTTTAGGCATCAAATATAAAGGAAAAAACCCACCCCCTCTTGTTCGTAGTATTTAATTTCCTTTCTACATGATATAAGGCTTATTCTTGCTACTTTAGCAATTACTATGGCTTCACAGAGGTTCGATATGTTTGCTTGCTTCTTGGGGATTACACCATTTCTATGGATATTTGAATGGAGGTGGGGTCAAGGTATTTAGGGATTTTTTGTTTTGGTTGAGCTAGGGTCAACAAAGTGAGGAATTTAAGCTATGCCTTTGATGACAAGTTTATACACCTTTATTTATTTGTAGCAATTCTTAATAGGTCTTCATGACTTGGAATTTGCAATCCAAACTAACATTTTTTTTCTTCTTCTTGAAAATAAAGAATGTAAACCAATGCAATATTATTACTTGTTGTAATGGATGTAAAATTTGAACTTCTTTGAGAATGGATAAAAGAGATACGAATTCATGCATTCTAATTTCTATTTAAATGTTGCTTGAAAGGGGTTAGGGTTTTATTTTTTTAATATAAGGGTTCTATAAAAACTTTTGTTTGTTTGATTGTAATGATGTTCATACTTCAAAAGAATTTGTTTTGAATATCTCTTGCTTCACACATGTTATGGTACTAGCTGACATTTTTTTTCTTCTTCTTGAAAATAAAGAATGTAAACCAATGCAATATTATTACTTGTTGTAGTGGATGTAAAATTTGAACTTCTTTGAGAATGGATAAAAGAGATACGAATTCATGCATTCTAATTTCTATTTAAATGTTGCTTGAAAGGGGTTAGGGTTTTATTTTTTTAATATAAGGGTTCTATAAAAACTTTTGTTTGTTTGATTGTAATGATGTTCATACTTCAAAAGAATTTGTTTTGAATATCTCTTGCTTCACACATGTTATGGTACTAGCTGTTAGTGTTATTCTTGTTAAGAAGGATATGATCTTTTCAATACACCATAGGGCCTAGGGACATATGCTCTATTGATTATTTGTTTCAGCTATTAATTTTTATGCAAGATTAAAATGAACTTAAATCAATGCAAAATTGAATGATGAAATATTAGGTTATAATTCAAAAAATGTAAGGCTTTGAATAACTTTAATAAACCATATGTTACTTAATAGCTCTTTAATAAGGAAATTTCAAAAATGAATCCAAATATGTAATTGCTAACTCTACTTCTAAGCTAGCTAACTAATAATAACAATAACAACAACAACTAGAAATTAAAGGCAATCTAAGAAATGAAACATAATAAACATGGAACAATTAATTAATACTATCCTATTCAATTAGTAAAAACTATATCATGTCAAAGGATGTTAGCTCAAGTGGTTTGGTTAACAATTAATTTCCCTAGTTGCGTGGGTTGAAGTGTCTAGAGACATGTTGTAATTGCCCCATTCATGGCATTTATGAAATAGTTGTACCTGGTGTAATACTGGTAGTCGATATTTTGAAGTCACTGATTCTCCACAAATTCTCAATTCGGTTAAAGGTATATATATAACCTTCACTCAGTTGTTTAGTATCTTAGGTTCCTATGTCATTCACAACAAATAATGAGTTCACGATTCTTTCATCTTATAAGAAAAAAAACCATGAACTCATTACCACTTTGTAACATCTTATGGCTTTGTTACTGTTAGTTTTTGATAGCATCATATAGGCATTCTAGTCTCAATTTCTATCAAAGAGGCTAAATAAAATGAGATCTCCAAAACCCAGAAAAAGTTTTGGAAGAAAACACCTAGAGACTACTCAATTTTTTTTCCCATTGGAAAAATCGTAATTTCCTTAATGAAGAGAAATTACATTTTTTAGATGCATATGCATTTTCAGAACATATCTATGACATGACTGTCATCATCAAAAAAACCATTGTTCAAAAAGGTTGTTACCTTGATCCATGCAGGGAGGTAACAATGCAATATATACTGAGAGATAATCACATAATATATAAAACCTGATATGTCCAAATGGCAATATATATATACAGAATCAAAAAACGATATGCCCTGTATATTTATGAATTAATGCCCATAAAAGGCCAATGGTAATACTAATTGTGTGCTCCATCGAGCATTTCCTGGATCATCCAGATGCCCGCCTCCGGGAGTGCAGCTTCTTTGGAAAGGCCATTAGCTGTTGCGTTCCGCTCCCTGTAAATGTGTTTGCAAGTAAATGAGTCAAAATATGAAATCAGTCTCAGAGTCTCATCTAGAATATGGCTTAATGAGAAAGTAGAGCATCTAGCAGTCCTATTCACCTAGTCACAAACAATTTTGTAATCCCCAAATAATCGTAAGTCTCTACAATTTTTCTCCAATGCAAAATGTATAAGGTGTTTTGCTGCTGATAATTTTGCAAAATTGTTTGTGCCTCTTCTGAAGCCCATGAGCATGCTGAAAGAATGTTGAGGAGAGATATGTAGAATGCCCCCCCCCCCCACAGCCATTCTCCTGCGCGGCGCCATCGAAGTATGCCCATGGCATGCTGTGGTTAATGTGTTCAGGGATGATATTTCTAGGCCTCTGGGGAGGAGGGTCTTCTGGGATAAGAGCATAATCAGCCAACACCTTGGTCACAATGTTAGGCCAATGAGGAGGTAAGTTCTGGAAAATAAGGTTATTGCGGGCAATCCAAATGGCCCAGCATATCAGAATGGGAAGGTTACGCTGCTTGGGGGAGGTAACAGTGGTAAACCAGTTATTCCAGGCCTCAGCGACAGATACAACAGTCCAGTTGTAGGGGGGGGCATTAGGAATGACCAATTCCCACAACCTACAGGCTTCTGTGCAATCAAGGAAAAGGTGATTTACAGTTTCATTATTGCATTTACAAAGGTAGCACCAATGAGGCCTGAATTGTGCGCGCTTGAGGAGATTATCTCCAGTAGGGATCTTATTTTTTAGGATACACCACATGAGTAGCCTGGCTCTGGGGGGAGCCTTCAACTTCCAGAGATGTTTCCACCATGCTTCTATGATCTGTGGCTTCCTTGCCTAAGACAACACCAAATATCCATCTTTTGGAGAAAATCTTCCAGATTTTGAGAGAGCCTAGATAATCTCATCATCTCCACCAGATATGCAAATATGAGCTTTAGATAGTGCTTGAGTGTAATCCTCCTAGAGTTGGTGCCATTGTGGGGGCATGTTTAATTGTTGAGTTGATTTCCAGGCTTGATGTACGAAGGTGGAGTTTTCTCCATCATCTATATGAGCTATGTGAGTAACATTTTGTTCCTGTAGATGCTGAAGGTGGTCTATAGGTAGTCTGTGTGTGTTCCCGCACCTGATCCACAGGTCAATTCCTACCCGAACCCTTTGTCCTAAGTGGATTCTCCAGGTGATTCCTGCCTTGATAGGATCTAGTGCCTTGATAACTGCCTTCCATATAGTCGAAATCCCAGATGTGCTTCTAATAGGTCTCCTGATCCAATCCAGGATCTGTAGAGGGGCGATGTATTTTGATTTAGTCACTCTCGACCAAAGGCTATCAACTGTGATCATATGCCACCTGAGCTTTGCAACCAATGCATTGGAGAAATCATCAATTTTTTTCAGTCCCCATCCTCCCCACTTTTTAGGCAAAATGAGAGCATCCCATTTGACCCAAGAAAAAATCTTGCTCGGTTGGTTTCCCTTCCATAAAAATCTCCAACAAAGTGCTTGAATCCTGGTAAGGATCCCTCTAGGGATCCAAGCCAGGGACATCCATTAAATAGGTGTGGCTTCCAATACACTCTTTATGAGAGTGAGATGGCCGACACAAGAAAGATATTTGAGATACCAGATGTTGAGTCTTTTCTCCATCTTAGCTATTAGCCAAGTCCAGTCTGCAATCTTGTAGCCCAAGGGCTTTAGCTTATACCCCAAATATTTCAAGCCTTCTGCTAGACCCAACTGTGTGAACCGGAAGCGATGAAGTGCAAATTGTATTTCATGCTAAGTGCATGCTGTCACTAAAAGCATTGATTTATTTTCATTTAACAACATACCTGTAGCCGACATAAATAAAGAAAAAATGGTTTTGATATTGGTCAAATCACCAATGCTTCCATTCAGGAAGATCAGGACATCATCCACAAAAAGTAGATGTGTGAGCATGCAATCGTCTATTATCTTGATACCTTGTAGCCTGCCTCATCTGTGCTCATCCTTTATAGTCCTGCTAAGCCCCTCCATGACAAGGAGGAATAGTAATGGTGAAAGTGGACAACCCTGCCTTAGTCCTATTTCCGAGAGAAAGAAGGGGGATGCACTTCCATTGACCAAGACGCTGAAAGGAATGTTAGTGATACAACTCATAATCCATTTGATGTAAGTGAACGGAAACCCCAGATGGGTTAAAAGAATTTTGATGTATAACCAATTTACTCTGTCAAAGGCTTTAGATAAATCTACTTTCAGGATCATACCTTTGCATTTCGTGGTATGTAGAGTGTGCAACACTTCCTGAGTAGTGCCAACAACCTCATAGATCTGTTTGTCTTGTAGGAAGGCAAATTTTTATGAGGAGATGTGTTTTGAAAGAATGGGTCATCCGATTTGCTATGCTTTTAGCAATAATATTGTATATGCAGTTGCAGAGAGAGATAGGGCGGTACTCATCAAAGGAGGAGGGATTATTAGCTTTAGGGATAAGCGCAATAAAAGTAGAGGTGATGGATGCCTCAATACGACCACTTATTCTGGAGTCCTCAATAACATGTAGCAGATCTATAGCAATGATATCAAAGAAAGCCAAGAAAAACTCAATGGTCTAGCCATTCGACCCATGAATTTTGTCTTTTTTGAACCATTTCAATGTGGCCTCCAATTCTTCCAGGGTAACTTCTCTTATTAGTTCTCTTTCCTCTTCTTGCTCCACAAAACGTGGGAATAGTTGAGAAACTCTAATGATATCTGCCAAATTTGCTTCCTGAGGGGCACTGTACACTATTTTAAAATGAGAGATAGCTAGAGAAGCTAATTGTGGAAATGTGTTTGCAACTTGTCCTTTTTCACTCTGTAGCTGCCAAATAGTGTTAATCACATTTCTACCATTGGCGAACTTATGATAGAATTTTGTGTTAGTGTCCCCTTCCTGCATCCAAATCACCCTACTTCTTAGCCTCCAAACTTCTTCACGGTCTTTAAGGATTTTCCCTCTTGCAAAGTAAAGGGATGTAATCCTCTCCTTATGTTCATCTGTACAGTACAATCCACCTTGATCATTTTCAAATTCAGATAACTCAGATTCAATTTGTCTCAAAGAGAGATCATCCAGAGTCCTGTTATTATGTGCCCATTACTTGGACATTTTCTTTAGCATTTTGAGGTTTTGTATAAAGCTATTAGTGAATTTTCCCCTGCCCCAGGTAGATTTGCTTTCCAGTAGTCTGTAACCATGCTAACATAAGAGGCTTCCTTGAGCCAAGCTGAACAGAATTTATATGGCCCTTTGGGTTTTGCTCTTCCTCCATCAATTTCCCTGTATATAGGGAGGTGGTTAGAGATCCCCCCAGTTCTGACCCATTGTCTAATGCAAAACCCCAAGTCAAGTATATTCTCTTTAACTAAGAAACGATCCAGTCTATGAGCTAGACCATTTTCCCCAGTCTGATTATTTCTCCAGGTGGTTTGAATCTTGACTGAGGTGATTTCTATCAGCTGGTGATGATCCAGGATGGCAAAGAAGTAGTCTGAGAGTGAATCTCTCTGTGCACGATGGCCCCATGACTTCGAGTGACCAATGGAGAAATTTAAGTCTCCTCCAAGTATCATATGATCAATATAGAAAGTATCCGATCCCAAGAGATTTTCCCAAAATTCTGGTATGTTTTGGCACGACCCATATATGTTAAATATTCTAAAATTCATGCCTAGGTCCACTAAATTCACATCAGCTCCAATATGTCTAGCCCCTCCCCAACAGTTGAGCAGTTATATCCCAAGGCTATACCCCCAGATCTCCCATGTGCATCTAGGCCAGTGAATTTCCACCTAGGTAACATATGCTCAAGGGATTGTGAGATGTTAGCAGCAGGTCCAAGAGTCTCTTGTAAAAAAATGATGTCAAGCAGGTCAGTTTGAACTAACCAGGGGAGCGCTAGTTTTTTGTCAGCCCTAGAAGCCCTCGAAAATTGAAAGAGAAAATCTTCATGGAGGGGGTTCTGAGGGGGTTTCTCTAGCTCTAAGGACCTAAGGATTGTGGAATGTTTACTCGATGTGATATCATCTCCCGCCTGTGATTGTGCTTTAGTGATAGAGGAGGGTCGACCTCGATGGAGTTTGTTGGGGGGGGTGTGGGTATAATGTTGAGGCCGACGTGATCCACATCCTGTCTCTTGGCTTTCGAACGGGTTAGATACCCCGGTGCTTGAGGGGTAAATAAGGATGATGTATGTGGAGGAGGGGGAGAATCAACAGAGAGTGAGGAGTGGGAGTAATGATAGGATGAGAGGGGGCAATGTCACAATTGATCTGAGTAGAGGCAATAGAGGAAGATGCTGAATCCATACCCAACGCCAAAGAAATACCAGATGACAAGATATCATGAATATATGAGCAACAAAGAGAAGAATAAGAGAGAGGGATGCTCATACCCAAGGTATTGGAGTCTCCGGAGGCTTACATGGCACGATTAGGTGGTGGGGGAGTAGAATGAAGGGGAGTCCTTCCTTGCTTCTTCTGGGTAGACTTTGCAGGAGCTAAAGCCAAATTCATCGGAGCTGACTGTGCTTCAGTCATCCTTTCAGGGGATGCTGCATGCCGAGGTTGTTCCTCAGGATTCCAAGGTTGTTACTCCTATTCAGGTACCTCTCGAGTCAGTGGCTCCTGCCTCAGAAACTTTCAAAATGACCCTCCATTAAGGGGGAAATCTTTGTACAGGTGCCCCACTCTGTGGCATCTCTTGTACCTAAATGGGATGCCCTCGTAGTCCAAAATCTGTCACCTTGTTGTATTCCTTCATTGAATATTGATATGTTCCAGTAGTCCATTAGTAAGATCCATGTGAACCAGAATCTTGGCATAGGCTATATGCCCCGAAGACTGAAAGGAGGCATCAAAAGTGAGATAATTACCAATTGCATTCCCAATTCACTTGAAGATATCCTCCATCTAGAAGTGAAATGGAAGTCCTAGGAGACGAACACAAATAGGTCCCGCATCTACCCTTTCTTGTTCAGGGTCGAACATCGGCGTCCACCTCTGAAGAAGAACATGGGCTTGGTCGATGTGCCAAACAGTCGACAGTACCCAGTTGGTGTGATCCAAACAACTGAACAGCAGCGCAAACCAACCTTTAACAAAGGTCTGAACCCTGGGGGGGTCCTTTAGATGATGGCCCCAAACCTCCACCTTCCATTTTTGAAGCTGCTCCACACTAAAGTGTCGGCCACGAACCCGACCAACAAGAACTTCCTCTGCAGATTCCATTGTCTCCAATAACTGTGTATCCTCTGTGAGTTCTAGGAATACCTTGCAATTCTGGAGCTTTAGGCATCGTTTTCTCTTAGACCCCCTGCTGAACCTGGTGGCCGAGACTTTAGGTACCTCAAAAGTATGTGCAGTCGCCAGTGAAGTTGAAACCCTAGCTACAGCTGTCAGGATGCAAGTGAAGAATCCCAGAAGGAGCTAATGCCTGTGTGGTTACCTTGTAGAGGACCCACAGAGGAAAGAAAGGTAGATGTGGCCGATGCCTGAGAGGCAGATGCCGAAAGGTGGTCGGTCGAGGGTTTGAAGATGCCAGACGAGGAGGGATTTGTACCTGAAACCACCTCTAAGGTTTGTTCACCTTGGATATTCAGAGGCTCAGAAAATGCTAAGGAATTCGGTGAGAGCAATTGAGTGATATAGTCAGGGTTTGTAGGGGCGCCTTCAGACGGTGAGATCGATGTGATGTGAGAGCTAGTGATGGAGGGTAGGGCACCTATTTCTTCAGAGAGCTCATTGTCGAAGGTATAAAAACCCTCCAGTGTGGTCTGGGGTTCCGTCCAAATGGGGTCTCCTTCGAAAGGGTCCCCAGAATAGTCTAGGAGGTTGTCCATAACTGTCGAAACCGCTAGCTGATAGCTGCCTGTAGGTTTGTTGCAAAACAGAGAAACAGGTAGTTGGTGGGAAGGTCCAAACCGCCCAAGAAAATCAATAAACTGGTAACAGCTGAGGTTAAGGTAAATGGGAAGCGACAACGAAGGTAACAACTTACGGGGGTAGTCGGTGGATGCGGACTGTAAAAACTATACTCCGCAGATGAAAGCTACAAAGGAACCCTAACCCCAACCCCATCTCGCTCCTCTCATTCATGCCTATTATCCATCAACTATCTAGAGACTACTTAATTAAATTAATTGATAGATAATTAAAAATTCCTAAGTCTAACTTAGGGAAATCAACTAATTAAAGGAAATTAACTTAGAAATATCAAGAAAGCTTTAGATACTCACACAAATCAAGTCTGAGATGATCTTAGCCATTGATAATGATTTAATCATGGTCATTGGTGATCCAACGAGAGATTATAGGAGTAGGTTGATGGGTTGGGGAGAGACACATCGAAATAGATCAAGCAAGAGGGATAGCGAGTATCCTTGGAAGATTGAGCTATCCAGTGCAGTGATTCAGCAAGGAAGTGAGCTAAAGCTAGAGCATCAGTGATTGAAGGATAAAAAAAGACATTTATAGAAGAGATTCCCAACAACAGAGCAACAGTAGTAGGGAGACCAAAATATTTCTACAGAGAGGCTGAATAGGCAGTGTGAGTAACCAAAAACCCAGTGTGAGTTTCCAAAAGAGGGTTTGGAAAGTTTCCAGAGGTCAGATCAAGTTCCAAGAGGAAAAGATAATTTCTTCCAGTGTTATAGGGAGGCATGACCTAGAGCCAACCAACATTCCGTATGATTTTCCTAGGCCAGGTAGTGCGAATTCCTGGAGGCTGAGTTTTTCAGTGGGGTTTGAGCAGGCTAGAGAGAGGTTGAGTTGTTGTAGAAGGGAGATAATTTATCCATATTATTTTTGCCAGATTATTCTCCGGATGATTTCCAATTGGGCATCTAGTTTGTTGTACTCAAATTTTACCGCTGCATAATAATAAAATAAACCCTCATATATTGAATTGGTTTTCCCTTCGGGGTTTTTCTGGTGACTAGTAAACTAAACGTTTTGGTGTCATTTTTATTTTGTGTGTGCATCTATTTTATCAGTTCCAAAATTTTATTTAGCTTCCAAAAAAATTATTCGTAGATAATTACAATGTGATTTATTCAGTATTAGTAAAAAAATTAATAAATTGCTAACCGGTTAGAAGAGTAAATTTCAGTTGCTGCAATCTAAGGAAGTTTCACATGGTATTAGAGCATTATTGATCAGATCTGAAGCTCAAAAGAGAAATATCAGTAGATTGTGTAGTTTCAGAGGGATATTTGAAGCATAGGATTCAAATCTATGTAGGCCAAGCTAGTGGTGTGAAATAATCGGTAGGAAAATCAATTTCCATAGGCAGAGTGCAGGAAAAGCTTGATTTTTCCAAAGAAGAATTCTAGCAGGAAATGTGGTTACCAGGAGGCATTTCAGTGAGTCGAAGATCAGTTGATTTATTGAGTAGATTTGGGTGCAGAAGAGTTGCAGCTAGGTTTATAGTTGCAGATCAATGATGGGTGGAAGAGAAAAACACACCAAGAAGGAGACTTATAGTTTTCTCAGAGGGTTTCTAGATCCATTTTTTCAGCAGGAGATCCTAGATTTCTAGTTGTAGCAGACCATGTGAATTTTCCATATTAGCTAATTCAAGTTGTCGATATTACATATAGCTTTCCAGTTACTAGAGAAGGACATCTAAAACGTTGAGTGAGTAGTCTCAGTGGGAATTTGAAATAAGTACATTAGCCAGAGAAGGACATCCAAAGGAAAGTAGTAGCAGATCTACACATTTTATGAAGAAGTGTGAGTAGCAAAAGTATGGCCACAGGAAAGAGAAGAGATTTAAGTTTATTTCCCAATTTTTGCAGCTTTCCAGAGATGGTCATATGATATTTCTAGAAGATGTCATGAGAGTTATCCAGAACATAGATATGGGAAACAAATTGACTTCAAATTGTCGAAGATAAATGCCAGAGGGAGTACGAGTTATCTAGTGTGAATTTCAAAGTGGATTAGTTTCCCAGTTAGGAACAAGGATCAGAAGGAGATATTGGGGTATCAAATCTTGGGGGAGGAGCTTGATACTCTGGCATGCTAGCTAGGCAGGGTCCAGTGCAGAAGAAAGAAGGAAATAAGTTAGATCAACTCTAATTGTTGTAGCAGGATATCACCTTTGATATGGGGGGTCCAAAATATTATAGTAGTAAGAGAAAAATCGTTTAGAGTTAGCTAGAATTATCAGTCATTTGGATGAAAACAACAAAGCTAGTTGTAGTCACTCTTTTGATAGACAATTTTAGAACTAGTTGTAGTGACATAGACAATATAAATTGACCAGTTGCAAAAATCAAGGCGTAGTTGCAGGCATAGAGGTTTCCAGTTTTCCAAGGGAGGAAAGGAGGTCAAGCTAATTCCAGTAGATGAAGCCAAGGGAGGTAGTGTGAATTGTATAGTTGGTAAGAGCAAGGGATAATTCTAGCCAGAGACAGTTAACTAGTCCATATTGTAGAGGCTACAGATTGTGTACCAGTGCCAAGAGGTGATTCGATGGAAGAGCGAGTAGATTTAGTGAACACCAAGAGGCAGAGTTACTACCGTAAATGGTTTTCAGAGATAAGATTGATTTTTTCCCGTAGCAAAACTATACAGTCCAATTTGACATCTAGAAATGAGTGCAAGTTGCAGAGGAGAGGCTTTGCTGGAAGGAAATAATATTTCCCTGTTCTCATTCAGAGGGAGATAACGAGAGATCAATACATAGTTGCAATGTCACCAGTAATGCAGATGTAGGTTAATTCACCTATAGGGTTAGTAGATGAATCAAAGTATATGCACTGGTTGATGGACAATGAGAGCTAATTGTATCATAGTTTTCAAACATTAGTAGTGTGAGGTGATCCATCTAGTAGTGGAATGGAGAATATAGATAACACCTTCGCTATCAAGGAGTGTTATTTTTTGGTAGCATTAGAAAGGTGTTCTAGATTCGACTTGTGTTAAAGAGGTTAAAGGACATGAAATCTCCAAAACCCATAAAATTTTTTGGGAGAAAATAACTAGAGACCACTCAATTAAATTAATTGATCGATAATTAAAAAATGTCCAAGTCTAACTTAGGGAAATTGATTAATTAAAAGGAATTAATTTTGAATTATTGAGAAAGCTCTAGAGACTCACATAAATCGAGTCTGAGATGATCTTAGCCATTAATAATGATTTAATCATGGCCATTAGTTATCCAATGAGAGATTATAAGCGCAGGTTTATGAGTTGAGGAGAGACACATCAAAATATATTGAGCAAGAGGGAGAGCAAATATCCTTGGAAGATCGAGCTATCCAATGTAGTGATAGAGTAAGGAAGTGAGCTTGAGCCAGAGCATCAATGATTTAAGGAGAAACAAAGACATTTCCAGAAGAGATTCCCAGTAGCAGAGCAACAATATCAAGGGGGCTGAAATATTTCTTTAGAGAGTATGAATAGCCATTGTGTGCATCCAGAAACCCAGTGTGAGTTGCTGAAAGAGGGTTTGTAGAGTTTCCATAGGTTAGATCGAGTTCTAGGAGGCAAATATAATTCCTTCTAGTTATAGAGGGAGGTATGATAACTCATATAAACCCAGCTAGCAGGTCATACAATTTTTCTAGGCTAGACAACGAGAATTCATAAAGGCCGAGTTTTCTTAGTGGGGTTTAAATAGCCCAGAGGGAGGCCAAATTGTTCTCAAGGGAGATATTTTCTCCATATTATTTTTTTCCAGATTATTCTTTGAAGGATTGATAGTTGGGAATCTAGTTTGTTGTAATGATAATTTACTACTACATATAATAAGATAAACCCTCATATGCTACACCAGTTTTCCCTTCAGGTTTTTTTCGGGGATTATTAGCCCAAAAATATTGGTGTCATTTTTATTTTGTGTGTGCATCTATTTTATCAGTTCTAGCATTTTATTTAGCTTTTGCAGAATTTATTTGTGAAGAATTTTAGTGTGATTTATTCGGTATTAATAAGAAAATTAATAAACTGCTAAGCAGTTAGAAGAGTAAATTCCAGTTACTACAATTTAAGGAAATTTCAAAGTCTCCACCTTGTAATATCTCATATTGATGTTACTAAACAACATTATTTTTCATTAATATTAAAACAAAAATAAGATAAACCATATATAAAACAATAAGAGGATAAACTAACAAACACATAAGATAGAAGGGAATGCTTAAATTCCATAATGTAGATAATCACTTCACAATTTAATCAATATAACTAGCATTTCATAATTTAAACATAAAGGAAAAATACCTATAATACTTAGCTTGATTTCCAAGCACTAATCCAAACAATACTCCAAAATTCCACAATCCATTCATCGATCAAAGGGGGATATCACACCCAAGGGCCAATTTTGTATCTTACCAATACAACTACCTTCACAGGTTTTTCCATTCAAGAGGGACACATGCTCAATGAGGTGTGGAATTTTAGGGCATAAATAAACTATCTACTTGAAGTAATTCTCAATTTCAAAAAAAAATATCATATACCAGACTTCCCACTAATCAACCTTAGTTTGGTGGTGTGGTGGAGATCCTCATGGACTACAACACTCCCAAAACCCTTCAAGATATGGTGTACATGGGTCTCACTACCACCATTTTCGTAGGTGATTGAAACCATACTCAATAATGGCACCTCACTACAAGGATCTTCCTTCCACCCTCTCCCTTGGTTCATGTAGTCACACTCGATAATGGTGTCTCAAAGACCTAAAAAGATCAATGTAAGTTTCTAGGCACAATTTAAGCCTTAGTACCTTATCAATATGTAGTAAGTGCTCCTAGTATCTTAGTGTACTTATATTAGGTGAGAGCAACTGATATTCTACTTTACCAAGTATAGAATCCAAATAACAAGTTCTCGCATAGTGATGGTAATGTCTCAAAAAAGTTTCTCATAAGCTAATGGATCCCTTTGCAAGGTAGGAAAGTTCTTTGTAATCCTTCTTGAGTATACCATCCTTTCCAATAGTTGACTCTTTGCCTTCCCCCTTCTCATGCAATGAAAAAATTGGCTTAGTGGGTGAAATTACAAGTGTCTATAATAAGGGTGAAGTAAGTTACAACACTTTCACTTTTCCCCTTTTACACTAGTTAACTTTAAAGTTCAATTTATTGAGATCTCCCCTTTCCCAAGGCTTCCTAAGCTCTAGGATATGGTGTTCATCGTCATTGAATCACAAACCATTCCCTTGAGTGCATTTCATCATCTTTCCATCAGTTCTTTGACTTACAATAGATTAATCATTCCAAAATACTGATGTAAATGTACAATCATTATCATAAATCAAGAGCGCCATATCATGAATTACATAAATACATTAGCTATTCAACAAGTGTATTTAATATCAACCACATCACTACAAGGAATGAACATGTGAAATCATCATTGAGGATCACTAGTTTTAGTTAGCCAACAAAAAGAACATTAGTGTAATACAAATCATCACAAGGACAGATCAATGCTCATCACAATATAAACCATCATATATATGTCTAGGTCTAACATAATGAACCATAAATAGAAGAAAATAGGAAGGGGATGATGAGTCCATAACACCATTTCCTATTAATTAAGTAAAATATTCAAACATAACACCAAGGGTGCTACATTGTAAATATTAATGACTAAGATATCGAAGAATTTATTCTTTTCTTCAAGAAATTTATTCACAACTGGAGTTAGAACAAATTCTCAATTTGACACTTGCCATTTCCCTAGTCCACAGGGAGGCTTGAATCTCCAAAAAACTATAGCTTGTTAATGTCTATTTCAACACCTTTCATTATTAACCATAGAGTACATAAGTCAATGTTATCATTTGATCCCTAACCTACTACATACTTCATAGAAATATGGTTATTTCCACTTAAGAATAACAAACCTCTTGTACTACACATCCCTACTCTTCCTTAACAAGCCCATAAAAAGCCCTCATGCTTATGAATAATCATTTTTAGGATTTTTTCGATTCTTTGCGGCTTTGTCTTTTTAAGCTTGCATGATCCACCACAAGAGAACCATTAGTTGGTGAGAAATTTGCATAGGATATCTCTGTGTTACTTGAAATATCATTGTGTTTCTTGAAATCAACAAACCTGAAATAACAAACATGAGAAGAGATTTATGTGTTTCTTTGGATTTGTCATAAAACCAACTTCCTAAACACTAATAAAGTGTCTCTTTCCCACCTATTTTTCTATTGGTTAATTATAAGTCTTCACTCTAAATATCTTTATACAATGGATGCTTTTTTTTCAACCCAAATTGAAAATATATTTATATTTCATAAAATATGTGTCAGGGTGCATAACTATACAACATTTATAGGTATTTCCTACTGTTCTAGATTTATCAACGCTGTGTTAAGCAACAAAATTATAAACTATGGAGTAGGAATAGGGCTGTTACAATGTTCTAAAGATCCTATTTTGTAAATCCTCCAGAAAATACCAACTAAAAAATAACAGTTACATAAAATTGAAAATGCATTTTATTTAACCCCCACATAGGGGGAGACATGCCCTTCATTAGGGATACTTCCTTTACATCAATTTCACTAAGAAAACTAGGATAAAATGCACAAGTAGGATTAATTTTGGATTCTTCCTAGTTGAATTTGAGAGTGAGCTCCTACAACATTGATATTATGTAGGTGATTTCATCATCCATCTTGTTGACTTTTGATTGTAGATCTAAAATTGCTTCCATTTTTATATTAATAGTGTTGAAACCAAGCTTTTGGTTGTGAAATAACTTCTTGAAAGAGGTGTTATAGAGAGTTTACAACCTCTTCTATTATTTGCAAGTTTTTTCCCCTGAACATTGCTTGAGAGAGGTACACAACACCAATAGAAACTATGTTTCATGTTTAGATTCCAGTGAACACCACACAGTCTAATTGTTTGATTGCATACCACCCAGAACATGGACCATCTGACCTTCGTGTCATCCAATTGAGTGAACACAACACACTCCTTCACCATGTAGGGTTGATAAACAAAGAGAAAAACTTCCAATTCCAACAACAAACTAGGATGAGGCCTTATGAGGAGCATAGCCCCCAAGAACTCCAATACTGCCCAAAACATAGGATGGATGCCTAGTGTGAGAGCCTAGATGTGCATGAACCAAAGGATTAATTGACTAATAATTGATAGAGTTAAATAAAATCACCCAAAAGGAAGGGGACTTATAGAAAACACTCATATTCATGTGATGAAGGGAGAGAAAAGGAACACAATATATAAACTCATGAGCATCCCAACTAAAGAGTCTTTCCCTATATTTCATTTTTGAATTGACATTGAACAATGACACAAGTATCTCCAAATAGGAATTGTAAAAAAAACTCACATGTGCAAGTTCAACATTCACCCAGTAAGCTTAATACACTAGATTGCGAATTGAAAGGGAGAATAGGAATATATGTGACACTGAGGAGCATCCCAAATAAAGGGATTGTCCCTATTTCTCTTTCTAAAATTGGAATTGAACAAAGCTGAAAATATTTCCAACTTAAATCTCAGATGACATGGTAACAAAAAGAACTAGAGTATAGGTAAAGAGGGATAGATCAAAGGAGCACAAAGGTCATGTTTACGTTAGTCCCATCACCTCCATGCTTCCAAAATCACCACCACCCTTTCTACTCCATTTCTACTTCTTCCATCTTGGAACCATATCCCAGTTTGATAGTGTATGCCCTTGAGCCTTTAGTTTTAAACCAATTAGTTTTATATTTATTCTAATTAATATTTAATGCACTATGCTTTAATTGTGATTTAAATTGGGACCATTCCACATCTAGATCATTTTTTACGTTTAAAACCCACGCAAATTTACATCTTCGTTTCCAATACTCTATCTTAGAATGAGAGGAAGAATCCTTTAAGCTAAATGTATCCAAATCATGGAAAACTGCCATAAGAGGATTGGAAAGTTTTTGATTACTCAAACACCCTATCAAAGGATCTTATCCAATTCTAACCTTATTTTCCACTTCCTACTTTCCAAGATAGCCATTTGTCAATTAGTAGAAAGATTTTGTCTAGAGTTTTCCATATTATGGATGCTCTCTTCGATGTTTTCCTTTCTTTCCTAAATTACTCCTCCATACTACCTTCTCCAATATATTTCTTTTTAGTCAGTTATCGCATAAAATTTCACCATTTATCGATATCCACATACTTGTTTTTGGTAGTGATTGATTAAAAATATAGATATTCTTTACACCCCACTCTCCTACCTTCTTAAGATTAGTTATATTGTACCTATTTACTAGAGGAATCCCCTCTTTCTTTCACTTACCTATCCAAAAAGTGATGAAATTTTTTTGTTCTAATTTAGTTTGAAATTCCTTTTGAGATGTGTGCTAGAGTTGTCTAATAAACTTGGATAATTTCCAAAACAAATTTTACTGGCACCAATATTACACCATAGAGACAACCACTTGAAACACCAATTTGAAACTCTTTTTTTTTTTAATGCAGCCACATCCAATCTAAGAATTTGTAGTCATTTGGTTTTATCTAAAGAATAAAATGTTTAATTCCTTAATCTAAGGAACGAATGTCAAAGGGATGATTTTAAGCAATTTCCATTTTTATTGCTTCTTCCACACCATTAAAAATAACATATATTTTTAAATATTTGGGCCCCATGCAATTCCTTTAAAATAAATTTATGAAATAATTTAAAAACTTTTGTCTCTTGAATAGATCCCAACTTGAATGACATGACGTTGTCTACAAACAATAAGCGAGTAAAAATGATAGATCTCATTATCATAATGCCCTTGATCAAACCCCTATTTTTTCCTCTAATATTGATTTTCTCAAACTCCTAGTTATTAAAAGAAATAGGAAGGGGGACGATGGGTGACAATATGCATCCTTTCCTAAGTCCCCTTGAACACTAAAATTAATCAAATAGGAACCCGTTAGTAAGAACAATAGAGGAAACTAAAGAGAAGTAACTCATTATCCAATTCAAAATTTAATCCAAGTACTTGGAAATTGAAACCAATAGAAATCTTAAATACATTGAATTTACCTTGTCATAAGTGTTTACTATGTCAATTTTTATCACCACTACTAGAATTTTCTATGTCAATTTTTATCACCACTACATCATGTCATTTATTTTATCCCCACTACATCATGTATTTACCTATTAATTAAGAAATTTTGAGCATGCTATTAATAAAATAAGTTTCAATATATTGGATATTGCCTTTTAAATAATTTGTAAATTAGATTTCAATAATGATATAGGCTTATAATATTCAAAGTTTCTTGTCACAATATTTTTAGGGATTATGACTATAAAAGTGGAATTTAGAGCCCCTAAAATCATTCCATAAGCCAAGGATTCTTCTACGAGACACAAAATTCTTCCTCAATCATGTAAAACATAAATAAAATTTCATTATCCAACTATATGGCCTTGGACTCTATTCCTTAAATGAATTCAACACTGCTTTTGGCTCTTATTTTTTTCTTCCAATTCCTCATTCATTTGATCATTAATAAAACTTGTGATCGAGGTGCATATTGGTAGCCACCCGCCTATTCCACCCAGACCTCCAGTCAGTTTCATCAGTTTCCTTGTTTATAGAAACATTTACTATTTGTAGCATTTTTTAGGGTCCAGAACTTCCTGCGCAGTTTTGACCCCCTAAACGATGTTTTTTGAGATCTGCAGCAAGGCTGTAGCCATATATGGGGGACTAAAGCAAATATTTAAGTACTCAAATATATATTTCCAACCAGGTATCGTATGCACCAAATAAAGATAATATCACCAATTTACGACCTCGGGAAGTTGGCTTCCCAACTAACCCCAACAAGGCCCACAAACTCTTGGTGTTCCATCTCCTGGGGTTAGGGTTTTGGTTGTTTAGGGTTTGCCATTGTTGTTCAATAGTAAAAGTCCCTTGAGCTTCATTGTAACATAGTGTAGAGGCATGTAGCCACCACATCTCTTCTCAGAGATAAGCTATCATCGCCTAAGCTAGTTTATTTCCATTCTGTTTGCAAGCAAATTTCAATTCTTTGATATTAATGAAATGAAGTGTTATTTTTGCTGCATCTCTATATTTATAGTTATATATGTATTTTATTGTGTTCCTATTTAAGTTTAGATTAGTGGTATCAGAGCGGTCTTCTCTTTCTCTGTTTTTCTTTGCATGTCCCCAACGAGGTTGGGGTATAAGGAGTTAGGGCTCAAACTAGTTGAACCCTTGCAAGGCCAACATCACAAACCACGACGACCTCCCATGGTGGAAGAAAATAAATACAAGGGAGTAGGGGATCCTTTCAAAATATTGCTTGAAGAAGCCCTCGAGTGATAGAGGAACACGATGATGGAAAACTTTGCCCAGATCCTTCGCCGAATACCCACAAGTGACACATCTTCTTCCGGCAGACACTCTAGGAGCATCACTCCCTTTAAGGTACAAGTTAAATTTGACATCCCCATATTTGAAGATCAGATTGATGCATATGCCGTAGATAAATTGTTAAATTTTCTAGAAGGATATTTCTCGGTTCATGAATTTTCCAACCGGGAAAATATTACTTTGGCACTCCTAAAAGTTCCCCCCACGTTAAGGAATGGTGGGAAACCTACTATGAGAAGAGGGATGAGAGTGAACCCTCACTATTACCATCCGTACCCACTTGGAATTATTTTCTGAGATACCATGTATTACCCTGTTAGGAGCTATGAAGATAAATACATAAAGTGGACCATGCTGTGGCAGGGAAGGGACCAAGATGTGCAAGAGTTCACAAATATTTTTCATACCCTTCACACAAAGTTGGGTATCAAGGATTTTGAGCTGCATTTGGTACTCAAGTTTCATGGCTATCTACATAAGTACATCCAGGATGAGATGGAATTCCTGGACATCTCCTCGCTCGATGCTGCCTATCAATACATTGTCAATATCGAGAAGAAATTTAAATAGAATAAGTGAGACTTTGGGTCTGTGAATTCACAACAAGGGAAAGACGCCCCCAAGATGCAAAACAAAGGACAAAGACAAGACAAGGAAACCTAGGAAAACCCATCGAAGCTGCAAGAAAAGAACAACACCATGAAGACAAAGAAGGACACGGGGAAATGGTATGAGTCCCATAAGATCCCCACTCATAACACAAGCGAGTGTTAGGCCAAGCAATCAATGGTGGCTGAGATGAAGGCTTCTGAATCAGAGGCATGTTCTGAACCTGAGTTAGAACTTGACAAGGGGAATGACAAAGGGAAGAATATTATGGAAGTGGAGCCTAGTGCCACCATTGTCACCACCAAGATCCAGAGGAATGAGCCCGAAGATCCAGAGGAGGGGCAACACCTCTTCCACTCCTAGATGTGGGTGAAAGGTTCTCTGCTACAGTTCATTGTCGACAACGGGAGCCAACAAAACCTCATTTTAGTAGAGGTCATGAAGAATCTAAGCCTACCGACCACAACACAACTGCAACCACAAACCACCCGGTGGCTTCACCAAGGGTGGGATCTTCGCGTCAGCCAACAATGCTGCCTTCCCTACAACATCAAGCTCTTCACATATGAGGTATTGTGTGATGATTCTCCTATTTAATTTTGTGATGTATTATTAGGAAAACCATACTTGTGGAAGTGAAATTTTGTGTATGAGTCTAAGCCTTACACTGTTATTATTACTTTGGGAAATAAGTTGTACAGGATACCGGAGGCAGTGCCTCCTACCACCATCTCTTTGATCACTGCGAAGAAATGCAATAAGATCATTTCCTAGACTGGGAAAATTATTTTCCTTATGATACACACTTATGGAAAGAAGAAGACTGTAGTCATGACCTCCAGACAAGTCTCCTCCACACAAAAACAATGAATGGACAAGGTCATGGAGGAGCACAAGGACATCTTCACCTCAACCACATGGGTAACTCTACACTATCAAGTCATGCATTCCATTGATTTGACCCCAAGTGCACCACTACCCAATGGACCGATCTATCGATAAATCAAGAGGTAAATTCAAGAGTTGTTGCAGAAAGGACACATTAGGTGAATTTGATCACCTTGTGGGATCCCAATCGTGTTGGTATGGAAGAAGGATGGGACTTGGAGACTCTGTATTGACTATCGGGTGCTGAACAAGATCACTGTCTACAATAGGTATCCAATCCCATAAATTGATGACCTTTTGGACCAACTCAAGGGCCCCAAATATTTCAGCAAGATTGAATTAAATTCTGGGCATCACCAAGTACCAATAAAACCCTCAAATGTGGGGAAGACTACTTTCAAATCCAAGGAGGGCCTTTTCGAATGGTTGATCATGCCTTTTGGGTTGATGACTTCCCCCACAACCTTCATGAGGCTGATGGATGACATCTTGCGACCCTTCATTAACTCATTCATGGTGGAGTATTTGGATTCCATCCTGATCTTTAGGCAGAGTTGGGAAGAGCACCTCCACCATATTTGACAGGTCCTCCAAACTCTGTGACAACACAAGCTATGTGCCAATTTGGAGAAATGCACTTTTGGTATGACCTAGTTTTAATATCTAGGGTACATCATTGATGAGCAAGGTTTGCATGTGGACCCAACCAAGATACATGTCATTTGGGATTGGACATCCCCAGCCACTCTAATGGAGCTTCACAACTTTATCGGTCTTGCCAATTTCTACCGCAGGTCTATGTTGGGGTTCTCTCAAATCCCTTGGACTTTGAGTGAAGTCACCAAAGGTAGAGTGAAAGAAAAATTCTTTTGGTCCGAATCCCAACATAAGGCATTTTATGAGTTGAAGCATTGCCTCTTCTCTGCACCAGTTCTCACATTACCAGACCTAAAAAAACCATTTGAGATTGAGACAAATGCCTCTGACTATGCTATTGGTGCAATTCTTACTCAACGGGGGCATCCAGTGGAATATCACAGTGAGACACTTCCAGACACATACTGAAAGTATCCCACCTATAAAAAAGAGATGTATTCAATTGTGTAGGCCTGTTGAAAATGGAAGCATTACATTATGGGGAAGGAAACGGTCATCCATGCAAACCACCGACCCTTGCAGTTCATATAAACCTAAGGGAAGTTGTAGAATGATCACCATAAAAATGGTCGACATACCTGCAATAGTTCCATTTGAACATTACGTACAAGAAGGGAAACACCAATAATGTTGCAGACTGCCTCGATTGACTTCCTGTCATGGCACTGACCACTGTGATTGACTCTTGTGGGCATGAGACTTCGGGGTGGTTGCATCTATACAAGAGTGATCCAGTGTTTAGCAACACATCCCAGACGCTCATGGAAGGTAAGCAAGTTCCAAATTTTCACCTTCAGGATACACTGTTATGTCACCTGAGACACTTCCACATTCCTTCAAGTGAGCATGCCAAGATGATTTGGGAGGCACAATACAGTGGGGTTGTTGGACACTTCGAAGTCAAGAAAATAATGGCAATGTTGCAAAAGTATTTTCATTGGCCAAACCTTCGACAAGATGTTGGGAAGTACATCAAATCCTACACTGCTCGCGCCATTTCCAAACTTACCATTAAGAACTAGGGCCTATATACTCTACCTACTCTAAGTCGACCTTGGGAATCCATCTACATGGATTACATGTCGAGCCTCCCTTCTACTATGAATGACAATGACTATGTTTGCATGGTCGTCGACAAATTCTCTAAGATGGCCATTCTGGTGGCTTGCAAGAAGAGTATCACAACAGAAGCCACTGCTAAGCTCTTCTTTGAATGAGTGCGGGTACACTTTGGGATCCCACAGTCCATTATCTCAGATTGGGACAACATGTTTCAAAGTACATTTTGGTCAAGTCTTTGGTCGATGCTGGATACCAAGCTCACTAAGTCCACAACTTTCCACCCCCAAACTGATGGCCAAACAAAGGTTGTCAACAAGATGATCATACACATTCTGTGCATGTACAACTTGAAGAATCCTTGCATATGGGATTAAAGCCTCCCTTATGTCCAACACATCTACAACATAACTCTCCATAACTCAACTGGCCACAACCCCTTTCAGGTGGGGTTGGGATTCTAGCCACTATGTCCCATTGATGTGGCCACACCATTTGCATCTACTCATGAGGCTTCAGCCCATGTCTAGTCCAAAGATAATAGGGCTAATAGCTCCATTTAGTGCATCTAACACATCTTCCAGTAGGTCCATGGCATATTGGATAAAGGCAATTCTAAGTACAAATAATGACATGATCATCATCAAGTGCCACACAAGTTCCAGGTGGGTGACAATTGGTATTGTTTCTTAACAATTGGTATTGGAGCCAAGTTGGCTTGAGAAGAACGTATTTTTTTGCCAAGGGTTTGTTTTGGTTTGGTGAATGAAGGGGATATGATTTGTTGCGCTGATGCTATGGATATAGATCAACCAAACAAGAAGCATTGCACGCTATCACGCTCCAGATCCAGATCAAGGCTTCCTGGTGAAGTCACCCCAGGCGAGGGTTTCAAGGATTCATCTCAGAAATTAAAGATAGTTAAACTTGGCACGAAGGCAACAAAGAAACAAAACAAGGATGCCCACAATTGAGAGAAGATGGGTCAGAATAGCAACAGCAATAAAACTAAAATAAAATTAATGAAGTCAAAATTATTGCATGTAAAGGGGCATATTACTGTAAGACCTGGTAAGGCATGTGTACCCCTCGGTGATCACCGGTAAAGTCTGGGTTAGACCTAGGTGATAGGGGGATGTCAGGTTA
>APFE031321387.1:0-38834 GCA_000404065.3 Pinus taeda | reverse complement strand
AGAGAGGATAGAGGGAGGGAGATAGAGACAAAGAGGGAAGAAGAGATAGAGAGGTATAAAAAAATATGTATATGGAATTAGAGAAATATATAGTGTGGGGAGAGAAAGAGTGAGAGGGAAGGAGACATAGAGGGATAAGATAGTGAAGGAGGAGGGAGATTGAGAGATGAGATAGAGGGAGAGAGAGTGGAAGAAGAGAGAGACACATAGGGAAGAATAGATGTATAGGCGGAGATAGGGAGTGAGAGAGGAGAGAGTGGAGGGAGAAGAGAGAGGAATATTGAGATATAGGAAGAGGAAGAGAGATACAAAGAGAGGAGGTGAGATAGAGACATGAGAGAGATAGGTATGAAGAGAGAGAGACTGGTGGAGATATAGAGAGGGAGAGTGGGGCCATGAGACAAAGTGATAGATAAAAAGACAAGGAGGGATATATAGATAAATCTAGAGGAGAGAGTGGAGGAAGAGAGAGACATAAAGGGAAGAATAGATAGAGAGGTGGAGATAGGGAGTAAGAGAGGAGAGAGGGAAGGATGGAGAGAGTCGAGGGAGAAGAGAGAGGAGTATTGAGAGAGAGGAGGGTGAATAGAGAGAGAAAGAGATGAGAGAGAGATGGGGAAGAGAGAGAGAGATAGAGAGAACCTAGTGAGGTAAAAAGAGAGGAGAGAGGGATGAATATAGAGAGAAAGAGAGAAGAAGAGATAGAGAAACACAAATAATATGTAAATGGAAATAAATAAATAGAGAGTTGGGAGAGAGAGAGAGAGAGAGAGAGAGAGAGAGAGGATAGCAATGGAGGAGGGATAGAGAGGGAATAAGAGAGATACAAAGAGAGAGAGAGAGAGAGAGAGAGAGAGAGAGAGAGAGAGAGAGAGAGAGACAAAACAATAATTAAAATGGAAAATAAAGAATATAGAGGGGAGGAGGAAGAGGAAAGGAACAGGAAGGGAGGAGACAGAAAGAAGTGGAGGGAGATTCAGAGAGACGATTAGAGTGGGAGAGAGATTAGAAAATAAGCAGAAGGAATAAGAGAGAGAGAGAGTGGGGTGGTGAGAAAAAGAGAGAGATAATAATTCAAGGATAGATAAAGAGATAAATCTAGAGGAGAGAGAGAGAAGGAGGAAGAGAGAGATAAAGATAGGGGGAGAGAGAGGTAAAGAGAAAGAGTGATGGGGGAGAGATGGATAGAGATAGTGAGGGAGTGAGGAAGAGTGAGAGAGAGAAGGAGATAGGGATGGATATGGATAGGAGAGAGAGGGAAGAAGTGGGAGAGGGGTAGAAGCAACTTGAGGGGGAACATGGGGTAGAGAGAGAGACAAGAGACAGAGAGAAGGAAGAGAGAGGAAGAAGAGATAGAGATACAAAAACAAAAATTAATGGGAGTGCTAGAGAGAAGAGAGAAAGAGAGAGAAAGAGGAGAGAGAGAGAGAGAGAAGAGAAAAGACAAAAGTTAATAAAGAGAGAGAAGAGAGAGAGAAGAGGATGAAGGCAATGAAAAAAAAACAAGGGGGATAAAGAGGAAAAAATATAACAAATAGAGAGAGTATAGGAAAGAGAGAGAGGGGCGGTAAAGAAAGAGAGAAGAAGAGATATTATAGATATTAAATTATGTAAATGAAAATATATAGATGGATAATTGGGGGGACGAGAGAGAGAAGAGGAGAAGAGAGAGAGAGAGAAAAGGGAGGAAATAGAGAAGGAGGGTAGGGAGATGATAGAGGAGACAAAGAGAGGGAGATGTTAGAAAATATAAAGTGGCAACTTTTTTTATACTTATTTTCTTTAACCTTGATATTTTCTTATGAATTATAGTTATCTTATTTATGTTCTTTAGTTAGATCTTATCATCAAAAAATATCAAAAAACAACAACAACAACAACAAAAGACACATATATAGGCTCTCATCCAGGGAAAAACCCCTCCAAGGGGAAAACATGGAAACTATTCTCTTCTTAGAATCTGCTACAAATTAGATATAAAGACCCAATCCCTAGACCAAGTCCTTTTCCCAGTACCATGTTATCCCTTTCTCAAGTCCTTCTTGAATCTACACTAGACTACTAAACACTGCAACTCGATTTGCCAGCTATAGAACTGCTACTTGACCGACAACTTCAACTTGCAACATCGGCCCTATAGCTTCTGAAGAAACCCTAATTTGACCTCTTTCTGAGACTTTCCAAGAGAAAGACAACTCTTCCTAAGGTAAACGAGGTATATATAGAGTTCCCTTCCTTCCAACTATCAGTTTCTACACTTCGTCCTACTACAACTCAGCCTTGCAACTTTGACATCTTCTTGTAACCCAAAAACCGTATAACTTTACGAATGTGAGAGAAATAGAGGCCAAAAAAGAGAAATTTCATCCTTCTTCCTTGCCATTGAACTTCACTCTCCTTTTACGGCTTCCCAACTATATATCAAATGCTTTCTTGAGATATCAAACTTGTGAGTGAGTGTGTCTCCAAATGAAGTCAGACTGCTCTTTATATAGCCTTCTCAAGGGGTCAAATTCCCTCCTTTATGCTAACTTGAGGATCCCAACACTGAATTGTACTCTTGGATATTTTAGGACTTTCTAGACTAAAAAATAATTCTTTTTACAATTAAAAATTTCCTGAAAGGGTCTTATAAACATGATGTCGACTCCTTTAACTCATGATAATAAATTCTATGACCTAACAAGCCCTAGGATCATGAAGAACATGCTTTTAACTAGAATACCATCAATAATGAGCATGAAACCCTTGCTTTAATAATAATAAACTTTCTTTTCTTTTTCTTGTTTGTTACATAGGATGCATATTGAAATGAGTATAATAATTATGAAGACCAAAACTAGTTACATTTATCAACACTCCCTCTTAACTAAGGAGGCATTCAAAATTGTATAACAAGTACAAGATCACATCTAAAACTAAGGAGTTCTCAAGAAGAGTCAGATTGATAAGCCATACTATAAGCATCATCATTATAACCAACATTTTCCTTGAGGCCTAACTTGGACAAGTTCTTCTTTAATTCAAGAACATTATGCTGGGAGGATTTATGTGTGATACCACACTACCTCTCTAAGGTTCATACCCCATCACTATGTCTTTTTAGGGATATTATTATCTTGGATCTCCATACCTGAGTCCTCAAATAATATCGGTCCTCTTCAACCAATCTTCTCCTGGATTCCTATCCTATCATCAAAGAGTGTCGGCCCTTAGGACTACTACCTCCCTTGGATTTAAATCCTTAAGGAGTACTGGTCCCCTTTCCTTTCTTTAATGGTTTATCATCAAGGAAACGACATATGCTTATCCAATCCTCTGTCATTCTCTCTTCATCACTTGAAGAGAAGAATGCACATGTGATATCAAATATCACTCCCTCTCAAACCAAGAGGACATCCCTATTCTCCTTAATCTTGAGAATAGAACCTTTCTCCTATATAAGGAGACTCCTTTTGCTCCCTCTCAAAACAAAAGGAGGTTCCATACTTCCTTTCTAATGGAGAAGCCAATGCCAAAAGTATTTCAACTTGTCTTCAGTAGAGTATCGGCTACCAATTTTCCATAGCCACATGGCTCCCTCTTTCCTTCACATCTCATATACTGAGCCTACTTATTTTCAAGGTACCATGGAACCATCTCCATTCTTCATTCTTGTGACAGGATCTAGGTCCTCTTTCTTGCTCATCACTTTCCATATTTGAGATGAAGGCATTATTGATCCTTCCCAATCTTCTATCTAATCATGGCTTCCTTATGAAAGTGACCTTCCTTGACCTTAAAGTTATCTTCTTGCACTACTACCTTCCAATATGAACATATCCTAACTTCATAGTTGCTAGGTGACAAATATTGAGCTTCCCTAAATACTTTTCATCCATACATTTGACCTTGCCTCCACCATTATCATGTATCCTTGCAACATTCTACTAGGTATAAAAATAATATGTTAATCAGACAACTCAACCAAAATGAAATAGAGTTACCTCACCACAATGACCTTCTCATACCATCAACATCCTCATCTACCATCTCCAATTGATATTTCCTTGCATCAGAGTGTCCAAGGATCTAACTTGATTAAGTTATAACTTTTCTTCTAGAGATTATTCTAGATGTTAATCAATATCAAATACATATTCTAGAGAAAGTCCTAATCTTTTATACATTCTTAAGTAAGGCACATTCTATTGATTTCCAAATTCATAAATACTTAAGCATATATTTCTAACCAACTTCATTCCATAAAATACTTATACATGAATATTATCCAAAGTTTTATTTACAACATGAATTCCCATGCTTTCATCCAATCATCTAGCTATTCATATATTTTACAAAAAGTTTGTATCCTGACCTATTGCAATCAATGACATGTTTCCACATTACATATAATACATACTATTCTTGTCATGATGCTCTTCCCAAGGAATTTCCAATATGAAGGTCCTTCTTGAATCATAAGCAAGATGACAACCTCTAACACGATGTTAGACAATATCTAGATTATTATGCAAAATGGTCTACCATTTTATCTTAGATGATCTCTGCTAAGTGACTTAATCATATGAATTCCAACCATGCTTACTATCATATGCTTCTATCCTGTGATTATTCTGAAAAACATATCATCAAAAAGAAAAACATTCATAAAGAACCTAGAAGTTAGTGAACCCTCTTAAATAATAAAGATCCATCACTTCTTACTTCTTTGCCTTCTTCTCAGGTTCTCCCACGGATTTTGCCACATTATCTTCACTCTTTTCCTTTTTCTTATTGTTTATTGATTTAGAAAGTTCCTCTTATAATGTCCAAATTCTTGACACTTGAAGCATTGAACCTTGGATATATCTTTCTTCTTGGACTTGCCAAAATTTCCCTTCTTCATATTCTTGACTAGCGCTAGTCATGCTTGAGACTACTCATCGGATACAATGTCATCGATGACCTTGATCCTTGAATCTTCTAGTATGCATTGTTCCCACAACTCATCAAAGGGAGCTGAATTCTTCTTGGAGTAGAAACTTGTTGCAAAGTTTCTCCATTCTAGTGGAAATGCATTTAAAACACATATAATCACCTCAAAATCAGTGATTGGTTCCTCGAGTCCTTGAGAATGGTCCTTAGCTAAGAGAATCTCATGAGGAAGGATGTCGTATCCTCATCCTTCGATTTTTTCATTCTATATAGTTTGTTCTGTAATGACATATTTTGACCTATTGTACTTATAGAATACAAATTCATTAACTTGTCGTACATGGCCTTGGAAGTCTTCAGCTTTGCTACAAAAGGAAAAAGTAATCCTTAATTTATTCCACTATGATCCTTTGAGGTATCACTTACCTTTTATTTTACCTTGATAGTTCTTAGTCTTGTCTTTCCCATGTTCAATCATTTCTCTAGTAACATTTCCCATTACATCTTTCTCTGTGAGTATAAAGTCAACCCTCTGCTTCCATGCTATATAGTTTACTACCCCAATGAGCTTGTTGATCTCCTTGAAAAAATAACTTACATGACTTGAAGATTCAACCATTATAAGATAGTACAATACATACTTGAATAGAGTCTCCAACCTTCTTGATGTATTCAAGACCTTCATAAAATTCTTGATAATGCCCTTGAAATATGTTCCCTAGGATTCTTTCATGAACAACTTCCAAGTTTGATGCCTTCCAAGTAGAATTCCTTTTGCGAGGTTAACACCCTTCTTGCGAGATTGATGTATTTTTAATATTCTTCAATGTAGAAACCCTAGATTAGAAGGGTATTCTACCAATGAGCCTTTAACCATATCCCTTCAAGAGTCAATTCTCTTCTTTTAGGCCTTGATATCTTCATATCCCTTTATTATCAACCATTTTGTCACATCTTGTTAATAGTCCTTCAACTGGATCAATCAAAATCCATTGACCTCCTTTTCATTATCCTTGCATAAATTCCTAAGCATGACTCATTCTAATCCCATATTTTCTACTCGAGAACACCTTGTTTCAGTCATTTGAAGGACCAACACTCTCTGGCCTCCTACTAGACAATGTTTACTACCAGGTTGATCCACTGTGGCATGCATTGATCACCTATAGGTTGCTCCACTATGGCCTGTGTTGATCACCTACAAGTTTCTCCACTATGCACCTGTGTTGATTCTATAAGTTAGGGAAAAAGAGAGAATATCGAAGCCTCTTCTTCCAGAAGCTTCCAAGATCTATTGTAACAATTTACCTTAGATAAAAATCTTGAATCCTATCCTATCCTACCTTGGAGTTTTCATACCTTATCCCTTGAGCTTATCCTCGCACCAAGATTGGATCTCAAGCCCATATTGGTAAAAGGATAAGAATTCATGAACCACCTCCTTCACCTATATATTTACTACCATCCATAGGCAAGGGGTATTTTGGAGAGTGATTCTACCCTTATGCTATTGTTGTGAGAGATATATTTCCATGAATTAGGGTGATTAGAGGTGTACTTTGTGACAAGGAAAGAAAAAGTCAATTTGGAGGAGCTCTTTTACATGATCAACACCTATTTTTGGTCGTAACTGACTCCATTTCCATTAATGCAAAGAGTTCTTTGTTTTCCTATATATGATGTTATGGTTTCATATATTTCAATACCATGTTGATCTATTGAATAAAGTGATTAGATAATGCTACATAGATTCCATGGATCATTGGCTTGTGTTATCTGACTATTCAAGCTCTAATAATAGTGATTGTAGGATTCAAGTCAAAGAAATAGTGAAGCATAAGATAGATTCCAGGTAGGCTTCATCTTGTTATCTATTTACTTTAAGGAAGACATTAGTTCCTTTGTATTTCTATTGTTATAGGTGAGTCCACTAGGCCTAGGGAGGATACTTCTATCTGCAGTCGTAGATTCTACATAAAAAATTTGCGACCATACTGGGGAATGGTGTATTCCCTTGGTGGTTTCTTTGCCCATTGTGCTTGTCTTACCTTTTTTTCAGAACTTTACTGTCTTATCCAGTCAAGAATAGACCTAGGAATACCTTTCATTGAGTCTCAATTACAATACTTGTGCCAAAAATTTGCATCCCTAGACCAACACACCCTATTGTCCACTGAAAGAGCATTGCACCTCATATGAGCCTTCTCCATGCCCACGTTACATAGAACTAGTGCCTCCTTTACACCTGCGTTGGCCCCTACTCATGAACAAGTTTATCTTTGCCATTATTTTCTTTCTAATTCAACCTTGATTCTGTTGGGTTGCGTTATATTCTTTCCATGACTACCCCATGCGCCGAGCACTGCTAGGGGGGCGGTAGCCCCCCCTGCTTGGGGTTTGGGGCAGCGCCCTGGGAATTTTTTTTTGGACCCTATATTAGGTGGGAGGACCTACCTATGGTTTTGTACATGGATTTCACCCATGGTTTTGGGCTTGATGGATTTCTGTCCATGGTATTTTGTAGATCGGTCAAGGGAACTACAATTATGTTCTAATCCAGGGTTAATGGATTGGGGTTTATGGATGATTCAACATGCATATATATATATATATATATATATATATATATATATATATATATATATATATATATATATATATATATATATATATATATTGTAACATTAAAAGGAATATAATGAAAAATCAATTTGGTATTCTTGGTTTTGGGATCCAGGGGAAAATCCTTGTGTATATCGGTTTTATGCTTTATTCTTTTGCCACTGTTTATTTTTTGTTTTTAGAATTCACGTGTAGGTAATTTATGTACAAGGTTAAAAACTACATTTGGTATCATAGTTGTTTTGGCTTCAAGGGGACGCCTTTGCTGCTGAAGGGTTTTTCTCATGCCTGTGATAGACCCTGTTCACTGGGAGATCTGTGGGATCGATTCTTGTGGTGAAAGAAAATGGTGATTAGTGGAAAGACAAAGATTAAGAAATTTAATGGTAAAAGTTTTGAGTTGTGGAAACTCAAGATGGAGGATCTGCTGGTGGATAAAGATCAGTGGATCATAGTGGATCCAGGTACTAGACCAACAACAATGTCAGCCGAATACTAGGCGAAGTTGGATTGGAAGGCAAAGAGCACAATACGATTTTGTGTCTCAAATTCAATATTGTTGAATGTATCAGGAGAATCTTTGACGAAGGCTTTGTGGGACATGTTAGGGACTTTGTACCAATCTAAGTCTCTGGTGAATAAACTGTTCCTACGAGAAAGCTGGATAACCCGAGGATGAAAGATGGAGACTCAGTGACAGAGCATCTTAACACATTTAATTATGTGGTAAGCCATTTATTATCTGTTGATATTAAAATTTCATTTGAAGATAAGTGCATCAGTTTTTGTGTTCCCTACCAGATTCGTGGGATAGTTTGGTTGTTGAAATAGGTAGCAATGTAATTGCCTTGTAGTTTGATGAAACAATCTCATCCTTGCTGTCGGAGGAGATGAGATGGAAAAATATGGAGGTCCAGAATGGTGATGCCTTGTTTGTATGAGGATGATCACAGAATAGAAACAAAAATAAGTCCTCGAGTGGGAGATCTAAATCTAGAGGGAGATCTAAATATCCGGGAAAACCTATAAAGGTGTGCTAGAAATACGGAAAGGAAGGGAACTTCAAAAGGGACTGTAAATATAAAGCTCCCGAGAAAGGAAAGGGATTGGATGATGCTCCTTCTACAGAGGCAAAAACCGCCTCAGATGAAGGTGCGGATGTGTACTTGGCTTCTTCTTCAAGTACACATGTAGATCATGAGGCATGATTGATTGGCTCAGGTACATCCATTCACTTCACTCCCCATAGAGAGTGGTTCTGCAAGTATGAGAAATATGATGGTGGTGATGTCTTCTTAGGGGATGACAGGAAGGCTAGAATAGTTGGTTGCAGAATGGTAAAGTTGAAGTTACAAGGTGAAAGGATTATAACACTTCTGGGTGTTCTGCATATTCCTGCATTGGCCAAAAATCTGATTTCTATAAGAAAGATGGATGATGTAGGTGTAAAAACAGTGTTCAAGAAAGATCCCTGCAAGATGGTTCAAGGAGCACTAGTATTGATGTGGGGAAGTCAGATTGGAACTCTGTACAAGCTTCAAGGTAGCACTGTTATTGATGGGTGCAACAATTGTATGGTTCCTGAAAGTGGAGCAGAAAATATAGTGGTCTCTGGAGAAAAGGCCATGCTATGGCATCAAAGGCTTGGACATATTAGAGAAAAGGGTGTTCAAATACTTCACCATAATGGTATGATAGAAGGTATGTCTAATTTCTCTCTGGATTTTGATTTATGTGAAAATTGTGTATATGGAAAGAAAAATCGGGTGAGCTTCCCGTCTGATGTTAAGAGGGAAAAAAAATATTAGAGCTTGTTCACAGTGACGTGTTTAGACCTGTGTCATTTCCATCACTGGGTAAGTCTATGTACTATGTATCATTTATAGATGGCTTCTCAAGGAATACATGGATATATTTTCTCAAAAAGAAATCTGAAGTCTTTGACAGGTTCAAAGAATTTGATGAGGAAAGATAACGGTGGAGAATTTTGCAAGAAGGAATTTGAAGAGTTTTGTAAGAAGTGTGGTATAGGATGGCAGGAGACTACTCCATACACACCTCAACAAAATGGAGTTGTAGAAATAATGAACAAGATGTTGATGGAAAGGGCAAGAAGCATGCTTAGTGGTGCCATATTAGGACAAGAATTCTGGGAAAAGGAAATGGAGATTGTATGTTACCTGGTCAATAGATCACCTTCAATAGCGTTGGAGGATAATACTCTAAAAGAGGTATGGATAGGTAAGAAACCTTCTCTTTCACACCTGAGGGTATTTGGATGTGATGCATATGTGCATGTTCCAAAGGAGAAAAGAACAACGTTGGATAGTAAATATGAAAAGTGCATCTTTATTGGGTATAAGGATGGTTTAAAAGGTTATAAGCTTTGGAACCCAGAAACAAGGAAGGTTGTGTACAACCAATATGTGGTGTTTAAAGAGGTGAAAGATGTTATTAAACATGAAGTCGTACCAAAGGAACATGTGAAGATAGAGTTTGAGCTAAAGGAGGAAGAATCAAACTCTACAGCAGAAGAGGAATCAGAAGATGAAGAGCCACAAACTACGATTGCGAGAAGATTAGTTTGAGAAAGAAGGTAGCCAAAGAGGTATAGTCCATATGCTTTCTATTCAAATTTTTCTTTATCTATTATTGATGTTGATCCCAAAACTGTGAGGGAAGTAGTAGATTCAAAGGATGGAAAACTCTGGAAAGAGGCCATGGTTGATGAAATGGCATCTTTGCACAAAATGAGGCTTGGGGTCTAGTGGAGTTGTCGAATGGAAGGAAACCCATTGGAAGCAAATGTGTGTTTAAGAAGAAGATGAATGCAGAAGGAAAGGTGGAGAAATACAAAGATTGGTTGGTAGAAAAAGGTTATTCCCAGGTGCTGGGAATTGATTTTGGTGATATTTTTTTCTCCTGTTTCCAAGGTAGCTTCTATTAGATTACTTTTATCTGTTGTTGCTACTTTTGATTTTGAGGTAGAATAGATGGATTTGAAGACAACGTTTCTTCACGGGGATCTGGAAGAAGAGATCTACATGAAGCAACCTAAAGGCTTTTCGGTGAAGGCTAAGAAAGAATTGGTATACAAGTTAAAAAAAGTCTTTGTATGGGTTAAAACAATCACCAAGGATGTGGTATCAGAAATTTGATGCATTTTTTTGGCTTATGGGGGCCTGACCCAGGTTTAGAGTTATTTAACCAAACAAATCCCTACACTACTGGCCCTTTCAGCATCAGCCCGCGGAGTGCGGACTGAAGTCTCACCCGAAGCAGTATGGGGGGATGCTGGAACCAAGCTTCCGCACCCTTGAGATGGATGTGATGTCAATTTATTCCAAATAGACTTGCCTTCGCGCAGGTCACTTCACACTTTGTTCTAACCTTCAGTACCTTTGCGATCTATTACAATCGACTTTCACGTTGCCCTAACCAGGGGTTGAGATGCTTTTGCGCTGCTATGGCAACGAACTGCATTATTTCACAAACTACACCGAGTATCTTACTTATCTTATTATCAAATATTAGTTATTTTCGTGTAACATATATTCTTACTTACATTCTCTTAACCAATACAATTATACACATTTTCACATCATATAAGCATTAGAAGTGAAATTCATACCCAGTATAACAGATGCATAAAACAAGAAATAAAGTCGCAGAATTGATAGAAACTTCTCTTTATTAATACTTCCAACTGATTAGAGACTTGACTCACCCTGCGCACTCAACTATGGACTACTAGGCCTCTACAAACTCAGCTGTAGAGCCTCTTCCTATGCTATGACCCAAAACTAGACTTTACACTTCAGTTCTGTCTTGCATACATCATCATTCCTTAGACATCATGTGATGCCTTAACTACTAAGAGCTTCGCTCTATTTATATAATCCCATGGTCTACGGACCATGGGTAGATCTTCTAAAACTGACATTACATTACCAAAATAAGGGCGAACAACCCTATGAATCTTTTACAACTATGCGCTCCGCGCCCACAAAATGCAGAGTCTTTACATTGGAATTACAAACTTGGACCAAAATCTGGGCTCTAAGCCCCAAAACTGCCCTTACGGGATCCCACACCCAATAAGCCCCCAAAAAAAACATCGTGACTCACCCTCAAGTCAATCTGTAGGTGCAAAGATCTTTGCGCAAAGACCTCCCAACCCTGACTTTATTGCTGCAAGTTCGGCAGTGCACTGAGCGACTACCTGCTAAACTTCCTCTACGTGCAGTTTGGTGACTGCTACTATTGAACCGCTGCCCTGAATCCTTTCTTGAGTTGCTTGCAGCTATGCTAGCTTTGCTTCAATGGATGCTGTAATGGTATATGCCTCATCGATTCATGGCTGTAGGCGCACTTTCAAAACTGCCTCTGTATGTCAAGCGACATCCACCTGCTCCTTGAGTGCCTTTGCCTGCTAAATCCTTGCAAGCCTTTGTGTAAGGGAAACCGTCTGTGCTATCCCTTTTACCTCATCGTATCTCTGCTGCAGCTCGTGCGCCTCTATCTCTAGGCACTCTATGTTTGGGTCCTCCTGTAGGGTGATGAGGACCTCGAATGATTGTTCGAACAACTTCATGCAGTTTGTCACCGCGTTGTCAACCTCCGCCATTGCTGTTGTGATTGCGGTGGCATGCTATTCCTTAACCTCCTATGGATTTGAAGGCTGTGCCTTCAATTGTAATTCTACTATCTGAAGGTTCAGCTCCAACTGAACCCTGGCCATTTTAGCTCTGGCATCGCGCACCCCTGTTTCTAACTTTCGGACGTGCGCCTCCACCGATTCCTCTGTTGGGATGGCCAACTTTGGGACCATCTAGCAGGTGTCCTCCACAACCTGCACTATCTGTTTGTTCTGCTCGATGACCTCGTTGCGCTACAGGTTCAACTACTTAATGTTGATGCACTACTCACTAACTACCTGTATAGCGTGATTCTCCTTGGCCTGAAGTTCTGCCGTGACTCCATCCTATAAAAGATAGAGTGTCTCTCAAGGGAGCACAACCATGTTTAACCTGACCCCTTTTAAGCTGTTGACCATAGGCTTGTCGGCCTCATTATTTGCAATGAGTGCTCCATTTGGTAGCACTATTGTGTTGGTCATCCTGGCACGTAGCATTTCCTCGGTCGTGGAAGTGCTGACTGCGAGGCTAGTTGACACTATGCTAGCCTATGGAGTGCGCACCTACAACTCCTGTATTTTTTTCGAGAGAGCCCCCAATACCAATTGGTATTGCTCCTCAAATTGCTGGAGGGCCTCTATAGTGACATCCCTCATTGTTTCACCAATATCATTTAGATCCCCCCAGTGAGGGTGATTGGGTCGAACGAAGTCTTTGAGGCCTTTGTCTTCTTTCATGGCCCCACTTGCTCTCTTGGGCACGAAATTTTTAGCTAGGTGGACGTTGTTTGTGGGTCCGTGCTACCTTGTTTCATGTCGGTCTCCAGTTCGGGCAAAGGTGACTTTTGTCCTTTGCGTTCTTCTTCTGCTATTTTCTGCTGCTCCGCCAACTTCATAGTCTCGTACATCGCTTGGGCCTTAGCCGTTGCTCCTTCTTTCCTATGCTTTTCTACCAGTTGCGCCATTCACAGTTTTGTCTCTTCCTTCTTCAGCTGCGCAATGGACTTTTCTGCTTCCACCGTGGAGTCAACAACCTTATCCACCATCTCATTGTCCGAGTAGTCTCTAATATTCGCGAATTTGGGTTCTGCCTCTGTACCAATGTTTGCCTGCTTAGTTTTCACCTATGTTGCCAGGAAACATGGGTTCGGGGACGGGTACGGGGACAGGGACGGGGACGGGGACGTCATTTTCTGAAACAGGGTGCGTGGGTTCGTCGGGGGTATATTATAATTTATATATAATATATAAATATTATATTTTATAAATTATAATATAATTGAATTTGTATATTTTTTCAACTTTAAAACAAGAAAACTAAAATACTTAATGATTTAAACTTTAAATATTTAAACATGCACATCATTGAACATTCAACATTCACAATGAAATTTCAAAATTTCTAGTGTATATACATCAAGTGCAAATTGGAGTTTACATATTAGTAAGAATCATGATATATGTCCATTGTCATTCTACATTCAAAATTTGCCTTGAGGCATCTCCAAACAAAACTAGGAAATTTTAAAATACTAAAATAAAAATAGCTAATGGTGAACAATGGCTTCCTCAAGCCATGTCATCAATATCACTGAGATCTTCAATTAGCATGCTCTCCAAGTAGGAATCACTCTCATCTTGAGGCTCTTTCTCATTCATAGCAACTGGAGGTAGCTCAATAAGGTCATCTGGTTGTATCGCCTCGCCCACACACATAGCATCATTTGTGTATTGGCCCCATCTCTTGAAAGGACCCTCCTTGTAACCAACATCTTTTTGAGATATGAGACAAAGTGTGCAATGAATTTACACTAAGTTCTCTGCCTTCTTTGAGCCCAACCTATTTCTCTTTACTGAATGGATAAAAGCATAAGTACTCAAATTCCTCTCGAAAGATGCAGAACTAGCTACTTGGAATATTAGGGGAAGCCCATTAAATTAATTATAAATTTAAAAATAAAAACTAAAATGAACTCCAAAGAACCTGACTTTGGGGTTCCAAGTACCCATCATTAGGATTCTTCGTACCTGTCAAGACAAAAGAACCCAAATTTTTTTAATGGAGAACCCGGTTCTTCATAGAAGAATCCGGTTCTTATGGGTTCTTCTCAGAAGCACCCGTACAAGAACCTGGTACTTGGGTTTGAGAACTCAGGACGGGTTCGATAACCCCACCCCCGGGTTCGGGAACCCATGCAACATAGGTTTTCACTGATGCAATTATATCAGGGTTCTCAGTCTACGGTCCGTTAACCTCGTGGTGGCCTTCTATTTTTGGAATGTTAATATTCCGTGGTTTCTCATCCTCCTCTTCAATAGTTACATTATAACTTTCTAGCGCATGACTCAACTGAGTAGCCCATTCAGGCTGAATCAAGTCTACTGGATTCTATGGTATCCTAAATATGGCTACTTTTACCTCTTGTAGGGCTTCATCAATACTATCCCACCCATCCTCAAAACTGACGGTCATCACAAACCCTTCGCGCAAGCATGGTGGAGTTTTGTTTCTATATACCAGTTCATTGGTATAACATCTAGGGTATGACAGAACAAGTACATTGACTCAGGTTGTGGCTTTTCTCCATAGGCCTATATCCACTTGGCTAGATGCATGCACGAATCATCTTTCCCATCATACTTGTCTGTCAGTCACGCCTTAGGCTTCCCAAATTGTACTCACATCATTCTCCTACATTTGTGCCAATCATCAAAGCTTCCTTTGTGCATACCCCACCATCTCGCGGGCGTAGCCCGCAGTATCCAATCCAAGGCCTGGAAGCGTTTCTTTTCTAGCACCTCCCTTTCAAATGCATCCAAGAAGGTATCTACCTCATTTAGACCATCATAAGTAGGCAGATCTCTTACTTTTGTCGACATGCAACACAACGACCTTGTCATCATATTGCAGTTCAGAATAGTTACTTTGTGTAACCAACTCTGCCATCATTCTACTTCTTCATCAGAATCCGAAGTGCAGGAACTCTTGCACTCCCATGTAATCCGTCCATCCATGGTGGGATTCACCCAATATTGGTCTTGCGCTATTATCTTGTAGATGCAGTCCAAATCATCATCACTTTCATAGTCGCGGACTGGCTCCATATAGCGCATTCCTTCAGTAGGGTCTAGGGGTATAATTGCCTGCAGTGAATTCTTTTCAAAGATCATTTTTTGCTTCTTCAGATTAATCACCCCATTCATATCAGTGGTCCAGTCAATTCCAAAGAGCACGGGGTAGGGATTGCTATCATTAACAATCTCTATCACTTCGAATCTGCCAGCGCTCTTGCTCCCTCAATTTCCACATTTATCCCTGCAGTCGCCCCATGGGTATTATTTTCTGTTGGTTCACCACCCTTAGTTGAATCAGAGACCATTGTAGCATAGGTCTCCCCATTTGTTCCCATGTCTGTTTCGGTAAAACATTCACATTTGAGCCCAAATATAGGATGACTTGGTCCATCTCATATTCTATGATCTGCGCGGTTAGTCTCATTTCTCATCCCATTCTTGTCTTATGCTTTCCGATCTTGCAAACCACGCATGGTTCTCTTGGCACAGTCCCAGTGCATCTGTTGATGAGCTCCTATAACCCTTTCAAAACCTTACTCTTGCGCAGTAACTTCATATAGTTTTCCAAGAAAGTTGTGAGCATTAAGGGATCCATTTCTGACTCAGGTTGATCTTTGCTCCCTGACGTGGAGGCCTCATCGAAGCTCTTCTTAGCTTCCATGAAGGTTTCTTATGCTTCAAATCAAACTTAGCTTCTTTCGCTGGGGCTTTACGAACCTAGGTACTTTCTTCTGGTTGTTTCCCTTTGTTATCTCCCGTCGTGATTCCACTTCGGAGCACAATATTTATGTTCAGATCTTCCTCGCGCAGCTCAGATGTCATAATCTGCAGGTTCTAAGTCAGGGGAGGGGGTAGCGCTCCTTTGTCGCATATCCTAGCTATCAGTGTAGGAAAATCTTTTGTCTCATGATCAAACAACGTGCAATACTTGCATGATGGGTGCATTGGATTAGTGTAATCATAGGCATAATGTCTTGGACCTCCACAATTGTAGCAAATTGACTATCTGTGACCTCTACTAGGTCCTCCTCTGCCTCAGCCTCTTCCGCGCCCCCGAAATCCTATCCGCACTATTCCTTCATTATGGGCAAGGGGTCATGTTTTGGCCTGAACTCTGTAGGTAGGATTTCTATCCATCATCAACTCATAGCTTCTACAAGTTCGCTCATCATGTCCCACTGCCCTACAAAAGTTGCAGAACAAATGTTGTAAAGTTTGCGTATACTTCTATAACAAGTGACAATTGTCCGTGACATGTTTTCTAGCTATTTGGAAGATCGAAAACCACAAAGCAGGTGTTGTTCTAGGTCCTGTTAAGCTTCTGGCCTTAAAGGCATTGGTCCTCCTCCTGCAAGGTAATTTGTAAAATCGGGCAGTGGTCTTTGTCATGACCCTGGCTCTTTCATTTTACACACCACATGTATTCGCGCACTTTTGGTCGAACCGTCCTGTCTTGTTTCAGACTCTACATCTCAAGGCACAAATTCTTCAGAATCTACTGAACTCCCAGATTGGGGTCTGGCATCGGGGTCTCATGTAGCCTCATAGTGATTTCTAAGGCCTCTGCCTAAGTTGTTATCTTCTGCTGCGATAGCTTACTCCTTAAATGTGGTAGTAGCGAAGCTACAAACCACTCGCGATGTTGTCCATTTGTCAGATTCATATTGGATTCACGAATTGTACATTTCAACCTCTAATCTAGTTCTCAAAGAGTCTCACCTGGTAGCATCATGATCTCTTTGAATCCCATGATTGACTGTGCTTCAGACTTAGGCTTGCTAAATTCTCTATTTAGCATTGTTTGGATATCCATGACTCTCACATTTGGGTTATTATTGGAGTACTTAATATACCAGGTCAGCTCGCGATCATGTGGGGCACTAACCAATGTTATTTTCTTTATATGGTCATATGTAACACCTTGTGCTTCCCATACAACCCTTACAACAAACCAGAATTGGTCAGGATCTTCATTTCCCAAACCTTTGAACATAGGCAACTTCATTGTGCTCGCCATACTGAATCGCGGTGGTGGTACAGGTGGTACAGGTGAAGATGGAGGTGATGGAGGTGAATCCAGTGGTGGTGTGGGTGGAGGTGGTATTCACAGAATTCTTTGTCTTATCAGATGAATATCACTTCGCAGAGAGACCTTCACGAGCTCTTCCTCGTCCCCTCATGGAGGTGAAATCAAGGGGCTATTTTGTGGATCCTTATTTCCTTCGTTCCTATAAACCTTTCCACTTCACATAGCCCCGAACATCAAGGTAATTGCATAACCCAATTTTCGCACAACAACATTTTAATCCAAGTATTCAAATATTTTACGTACTTACCTCGCGGTCCTTTGAGAAAGCAGTGCTCTACCTTGCTATAGCTGGCTGAGGTGTCAACCGTGAATTCAGTAATGAATCCTCCTATAATACGATCAAGCTAATGCTTGACGACTCACGTGATCTTATCCTCTGATGCTGCCAACCTTCGCACTAGCTCTAGGGTCCACACAATAGGATTGTCAATTTTCCACCTTCCTTGGCTATCTACTAGCTTCACGATCCACTCGTATAGCTCTGTAGGGAAGGAAACAAAAAATATTTCATGGCTCTTTATATACATGTAGCTGTCTAGCCACTCTTCTTTTGACAATCGCCGGTTTCTGTTCTCCTGCGCTGCGAACTCGTGAATTCTTCTGTCCAACCAGTCTTCAATTTCTTTCTTAATTGGATTCTAGTGATACGACATCACACATCTCTCATGTAGATTCCGGTCTAGGTAACATAAGCATTTGTTGGCTTATGGGGGCCTAACCCAGGTTCATAGTTATTTAGCCAAACAAATCCCTACACTACTAGCCCTTTCGGCATCAGCCCATGGAGCGCGGACTAAAGTCTCTCCTGAAGCAGTATCGCAGGATGCTGGAACCAAGTTTTCACACCCTTGAGATGGATGTGATGTCAGTTTATTCCAAATAGACCTGCCTTCATGCAGGTCACTTCACACTTTGTTCTAACCTTCAGTACCTCCGAAATCTATTACAATTGGCCTTCGCGCAACCCTAACCAGGGGCTGAGATGCTTGCGCGCCACTATCGAAGTGAACTACACTATTTCCCAAACTACGCTGAGTATCTTACTTATCTTATTATCAGATCTTAGTTGTTTTCATGTAACAGATATTCTTACTTGCGTTCTCTTAACCAATACAATTATATACATTCACACATCTTATAAGAATTAGAAATGAAATTCATACATAATATAACAGATGCATAAAGCAGGAAATAAAGTTGCAAAATTGGTAGAAATTTCTCTTTATTAATACTTCCAACTAATTATAGATTCGATTCACCTTGCGCACTCAGTTGCAGGGGTCCACGCACTTAGTTCCGGACTACTAGGCCTCTGCGCACTCAGCTGCAGAGCGTCTTCCTACGCTATGACCCAAAACTAGACTTTACACTTCAGATCTATCTCGCATACATCATCATTCCTTAGACATTCTGTGATGCCTTAACTACTTAGAGCTTCGATCTATTTATACAATCCCATGGTCCACAGACCATGGTAGATCTTCTACAACCGACATTACATTATCAAAAAAAGGGTGGACAACCCTATGACTCTTTTACAACTATGTACTCTGCGCCCACAAAATGCGGAGTCTTTACACTAGAATTACAAACTTGGACCAAAATCTGGGCTCTAAGACATGAAAGATATTGGTGCTGCAAACTATATTTTGGCATGGAAATTAAATGAGATCGGGCAAAGAGAAAGCTCTAGTTAAACTGAAGGAACTATGTCAAGACAATACTGCAAAGGTTTAATATGCAGGATAGTAAACTAGTGAAGGTTCCTATTCTTATAGGTGTAAAGCTATCTGCTGAACAATGTCCCAAGACATATGAAGAGGAAGAGGACATGTCCTATGTTCCATATGCAAGTACAATTGGTAGCCTTATGTATGAAATGGTTTGTACTAGACCAGACATTGCACATGCAATGGGAGTATTGAGAAGGTTTATGTCAAAATGAGGGAAGGAGAATTGGACAACAGTGAAGTGGGTTTTCAGGTATTTGCGTGGCACTAGTGATTATGGTTTGTGCTATCAAGGAAGACCAGGATTGGATAGAGTTTTGGACATCCATGGCTTTGTTGGTGCAGACTGAGTTGGAATTCTAGATTAAAGAAGATCTACAAGTGGGTATGTGTTTAACCTATTTGGAGGTGTAATAAGTTGGATGAGTAAGAGACAATCTATAGTGGCACTTTCAACTACAGAGGCAAAATACATGGCAGCCACTCATGCAAGCAAGGAAGCAGTTTGGTTGCAGAGATTGTGTTCAAGCATGGGTTAGTATAGTGAGATATAAGGATAGACTGTGATAGCCAAAGTGAAATTTTCTTGGAAAAGAACCCTGCTTATCATTCAAAGACAAAGAACTTTGATGTCAGTATCTCTTTGTGATTTTTATGGTTGAGGACAAAACAATGTTGCTGGTAAAGGTGGACACTTTGAAGAATAGTGTAGATGCATTGAAAAAGTATGTGAGCACTACGAAGTTTTCTTGGTGTAGATAAAGAATGGGTGTTGCAGGGATGGATCAATGACTAAGCTATCCTATGGAAAGAAAAAAACAAGTGGGAGAATGTTGGGTTGTGTTATATTGTTTCCATGACTACCCCAGGTTCTGTGTGCTGCTCGGGGGTCAAAGGGGGGGCGGATGCCCCCCCTTTCAGTGGGTATGCAGGGGGGTGGTAGCCCCCTTACATGGGGTCGGGGTAGCGCCTCGGGAATTTTTTTTGGACCCTATATTAGGTGGGTAGACCTACCTATGGTTTTGTGCATGGATTTTTCACATGGTTTTGGGCACGCTGGTTTTCTATCCATGGTATTTGGTACGTCCGGTCAAGGGAATTACGATTATGTTCTAATCTAGGGTTAATGGATTGAGTTTTATGGATGCTTAAACATGTATATATGTGTATTGTAACATTGAAAGGAATATAATGAAAAATCAATCTAGTAGTCCCAGTTTTGGGATCCAGGGGAAAATCTTTGTGTATATCTGTTTTATGTTTTATGCTCTTGCCATTGTTTATTTTCTATTTTTAGAATTCATATGCAGGTAATTTCTTTATAGGTTTAAAACCTATAGTATCCAAATACTCTTCCTCGAGTTTCTGAGTGACTTTTGGTCCCTCTAAATCCTCCATTTGGTTTGATTTTGTTTTGATACCTTTGGTAAGGATTTCTTTAAAGATTTGCCTTTGTTCTTATCATTAGGTTGTTTGCAAACTAATTTTGTTTGATCATTGAGTGCTTAAAATAATTTGTGTTCTAGTCATCGTTTTGAAAGCTTGTTTGAATCAATGATTGGACTTTGCATATTAATTTTCTTCATTTTTGAAAATTAAGTGGTTTGAAAAGAAAAATCTTTGCTTTGGAATTTAAAGTTTTTTGTCTGCGTTGAAATTGGAACAATTACATTGAAAAGGGAATTCCAATTTGTACTTTGTTTTCTACATATTATTTGTCTCTTCCTTTCCTTAAATAGATTTTCATTGAATGAGAAAGATTCCATTTCCTTGTGCTAGTTTTCATTTTAGGATATTTAGGTGACATTTGTAGTGAGCCCCAAAACTGAAACTTAATTGAAGATAAAAAAAAATATATTGAATCAACCTAAGGATCATTTGTAACATTAACGCAAACATTAAGAGGTCTAGGCTAGAGACGTGTTCCGATGTTGCTAAACGTAGGAGCTGTCATTGTTTTCCAACGTTGTATCCCAGGAGGTGAAATCCCATTCCACGTACATGAGTGTATAGGATCATTCTCCATGTACCTTTGGGTATATTGGATGGCACTCCATGCATGTAAAGTATATGGGAATGCTCTCGTCGAACTATTATGCATTAGACAACACTACTATTGACTGCACTTCCATGTATTTTTGGGTATATTCTAGAAGTCCCCTATAGGTTTTTATCCTTTCTATAGTAACCAAGTCGGCTGCCTTGTATACCATGATGCACCGAACACAACATTTGGGGAGATTTCCTGCACCTACATTAAGTCCTTGCTTTGCCAAGGTGTATATTTCAATTCAAAATTTCTTGGTAATCCTTTATGCCTATATTACCCTATTTTTTATTTATTTTTGTGTTAATTTATAAAATTTACTATCCAACGTGGAAGAACAAAATCCCCCACTCCGTCATTCACGTAGAATGCAAAATAATCCTCCACTTCCAATAGAGGCTACTCTTAGATATCGTTAGAAGCATAAGAAGACATAATCTAACGAATTGGGAAATTTATGAATCACTTCTGGTCCTCCTCCTGAATCTGATCAACCATAATAGTCTTTCCCTTTGAGTACTAAGCTCGATATCACCTCTACTCTTGATGGTGAATAAAAAACAATTGAAACAGAAGCCCTTGAAACCTTATTGCTTGAGGTCATTGAGCCTAAATTTCCTGAGTCATATATTTTACTTCCTAAGGTTATTGAACCTAAGGAACCTGATCCATCTTCACATGTTACTTCAGGTTCTTCCCCTTCTCTTCCTTTGTCTCAGACAAAACCTCCAACTATATATCTTGGACCTGACAGTGAACCTCTTCCATACGAACTTGTGAGTATTGAAGAGATACCACAAGATGAGTCTCGTCCATCTACTCCTATTCATTGGAGTGGAATCCATTTTTATAAGACTGATCCTCTTCCTCCTCTTTAGGCTCCAACACAAAATCCTTTACCTGATTCTTTGGACTCACCTATAGATTTCTCGTGGTAATCTTCACTGGGATTGTTAACCATGATTAGATCCGATTTGATCTCCCAACCCATGTCTACCATTATGGTTGAGACATCAAATGTTGCTTCCTCATCCATGTTTACAACATCACCAGAGGCACATCTATATGGTGGCTTGTCCATCCCACCTGGTTATCAGTTTTTATCTGGTATCTTCTTTGGTGCAGCGTCTAGTCCTTGGACCTCTCCCATGTCATCCATTTCAGGAATTCCATTTGGTACTTCTCTTATGAATGCTACAAAAACTTATCCTTCTCCTCTGCCTACACCTACGATCGAATAGTAGGTTGTCCCTTATGTTAGTGGGAAATCTTATCTTCAACAACTTAACTCTCCTTATGTTGGGTGCCCTCCATCTGGATTACAGTTGCCTTCATCATCCCCTCCTCCTATGGCAGGGGGGGAACCTGTTGTTGGTATAACTCAAATTGGTAATCAGATTTATTATAATCCTCCTTATCTTGGGATGGTTGCCAATGTTTGACAACCTACTTATCCCATTCAACCTGGTTCATTTTGGGATCAATTGTTGAATCCTCAACTTGTGTCGTCTTCATCTCAATTTCCTACATATCCATCTATAACTCAAAAACTTCAAATACATGTAAGTCAACCTTCACAAGCTATCGTTACATCTCAACCTATTTTGTTAGTATCTAGTACACCTTAGGTTCCACTTACCCAACCTTTACAAGGTATCTTACATTGTCAACCACTTGGGCAAGGTACTCCTCAAATTTCAATAGGACAAAATGTGCATAGTATGGCACAAGAAAAATAAAACCCACCTTATGTCGGGATGATGAAAAATCCCACAGGGCAACAGTATAGACCTTATTAGGGTGTTCCCCAAGTGCCTTTTCAATGGAAACATATCCAAACCCAATTATTCCAACCATTGCAGGGTTATCCTGGAGTTGGTTAACAAAGTTATGTGTATTCTAGTTACTAGAATCCTCCTTATTCTGGTGCCCAAGTTCCTCTTTATCAAAACCATCCTTATCTAGGAATGCAAGTACTTGTTGCTCAGGCTATTCCTTCTTATCTAGGCTATCCTCCAATAGATTTTAACCGACAATTACCTTTTGTGGAAACTCTCAAATTTCCATTTGTGACTCAACTTACCAATGAATTTTCATATTTGATTGCCATCCGATATACAAAAATTCAATAGGAATCTTGGAGAAGACCCATTGAACCATGTCATGACATATAATATGTGGTGTTTTTTGAACTCCCTTAATGATGATTCCATACGATTACGTATTTTCCAACATACTCTTATAGGTGCCATAGCTAAATGATACGTCGAGTTACCTAGAGCTTCGTTTCATGATTTTAGTTCCTTGGTTACCACCTTCCTCATGCATTTCTAGTTACCCATCTAGTATGAAACTGGAATGAAACTTCTAACCAACTTCAAACAAACTAAATCCACTCACATTTTAGATCACATTCATGAGTGGTAGCATCGTTTCCTGTTGGTTATGACCTATGTTCCAGATCAATTTCTAGTAGAATAGTTTATAAAATCCATGTTTCCATCTATCATAGAGGATGTAGCTAAAGGTAGAGTCATGACTGAAGAGAAAGTAATTTCTCATGCTCATTATTTGGACCTCATCTACACCCAATCTGGCACACTCTATGAAAAGATACCAGATGCTCCAAGACCTTCGAACGTTTTTCCTTCCACTCCTGGTAAAGAATCTCATGTCGCTGATGGCATCATCGGTTCTGCCAGCTCGTAGACAGTGGGAAAACCATTTGGTGTCGCTCTCACTTTTTCTGCCCAAAACTCTTCATCCAATCCTCCTGTGATTTCTTCTTCGGAGATAAATGTTGTTTCATGTGATAAAGGAAAATATCAATAGAAACCAAGGAGCAAGAAGAAAGGAAAAGGTAAAAATAATAAATATTCTTCACTGCAGGATAAACAAATAAATCTGTCCTCCAATGAGAGATGAAAGCCTCACTACCCATTCTTGATTTGCAATGAGGAGCACATTACTGATGACTGTCCTCACCACACATAAGTGAATTAATTTATGAAATCTTCCACTTCTCCCATTGTGTTCACTGACTTGTTTTTGAATCAAGAGACCCATATGGTTGCTCGGGACCCATCTTCCTCTAACATAATTTTAATGTTATCCTCCATGAAGCATAAATATGATGTTATGGTGGCTACTTGGAACACGAAATATGATAATGTGAATCCTCTAAATGGTCAGGATACTGATCAACCTGCCAGTTCGATATCACCTCCATCTGATTCTCATCCACCCACGATTCCTATAGAGTTAACTATTAAGCCTTCAAAGGGTGTTGTTCATGTCTTGTTTCAACGCTAGTGCTAGGAATACTCAAAATTATAATGTAGTTGAGGACTTGGATCAGTCTCCATTACCTATATCAACCCTCGAGGTGTTACAAAACTTCCCCACCTAGAAAAAGGCTTTGCTCTCAACTATAAGATGTGTAGATCCTTCGAATTCCATCCTAGTTGTCTTTAGTCATGAAAACTATACCCCTCTCCTTCTAGCTCAATTGGAAATTATCATTCAGGTCATCATCCGTGGTAAGAACATTCATTGTTCTACTGTGGATGAAGGAGCCTCAACCTGCATCATGTTTATGTCTTGCTGGAAAGCGATTGGTTCACCTTAATTGAGTCAATCAACTACCACGTTGAAGGATTTTGATGGGAGAACATATAAGCCTTGTGGTATTATGAATTATTTACAAGTATAATTAGGGGGGAAAACTGTGTTGATAGAAGTGGAAGTTATTGATGGACCCCTTGATTATAATATTCTATTGGGTCCTATGTGGGTTTATGCCATGGCCATAGTCATTTTGACTTATTTCCGTATGATCTCCTTTCCTCATAAGGGTGGAATTGTGGCCATTGAACAAATCATCTTTTTCGCCTCTGATTCTCATGTTACTAGAAGTGTCCCACTTGTAGGGGAAAATTTACATTCTTATTAACATGTCAGACTTGGATTGTTGAAGGGATCCTTGCTCATGGGAACCTTTTCCCTTCCTCCTCCTCCTATTCCTAAAAGCTCATCTTTTGTTTCTTATATCAATATGATATATTCTACTTTCCAGACCGATCTGTGGATTGTACCAGATGAAACTAGCATCCATGGTTTTGGCGACCAAATGCTTCTTAACCCTATTGAACTAGATTACAAAGCTATGTATTCAGCTTGTGTGGATCATACCTTTTCTTTGATCAATTGGGTTGATTGACCATTGGATTATGGCATGTCTTTAGATCCATTCTCTCATATATTCTCTACGATGAGAGCGTCATGGAGATCATGATACCAGACGATGCGCTGTGGGATGATCATTACCATCATTCCTCCGTACCAGATTCCATTAAGGATAATCTCAATGATGTGTATGTACCCAATTTCATTGAGTCTTTTACGAGTTCCATTTCTATCCATGAAGTTAATTCTAAGAAAATCTCTCGAATATCGAAGAGACAATACCTCTTGATATCTCTGTTAAACCGGGTATTGTTGAACATCTGCACATTGGTGCATATTACTCTCCGTGTGAGATTGATACCTATGAAGCCCTATTTTAGGAGTTTCGTGATGTCTTTTCCTGAACATATGAGGAAATTCTAGGCATCTACCCAACATAGTAATGCATAAGATTAAAATTTATCCTAATGCTAAACTAGTCTAGCAGTGCCTCCATCCGATCCATCCAAAAAAGTTGCCATGATAAAGAGTGAAGTTGATAAGCTCCTTCATGCTGGTCTCATTTACCCCATTCCTCTTACAGATTAAGTATCAAATATTGTCCCTGTCATGAAGAAACAAGGCACAATCTATGTATTCATCGATTATCAGGATGCGAATCGTGCTTGTCTAAAAGACAATTACCCGACCCTGTTCATCGACCAAATTGTTGATGACTATGCTGGTTTTGAAATCTATTCGTTCATGGATGGTTTCTCCGAATATAATAAAATCAACATTCTCCCAAAAGATCAACCTAAGACTACATTTATTTGTCACTGGGATATATTTGCCAAACAGAAATTCCCATTTGGTCTGAATAAAGCTGGGGCCATGTTTCAACAGGAAATGGATTACGCTTTTCATGATATTAAACATATTATGCAACCCTATTTGGACGATCTCCCTACACATTCCAAGTATTAGGCTTATCACCTGAGGCATTTTAGGGCCATCTTCTTACAGTGTAGACATTATAATATTCGACTGGATCAACTCAAATATGTGTTATGCGTTAGTTCTAGTCAGCTTCTTGATTTTTTTATTTCAAAACATGGAATTCATATTGATCCTTTGAAAGTATAGGCAATCATCAACTTTCCTGTGCCTTCTTCACTTGTTCAGTGACAACACCTTCAAGGGAAAGCCAACTTCCTATGATGATTCGTCCTGAATTACGGTGAGTTGACCAAAGGATTCACTTGCTTGCTTAAGAAAGGGGTTCCCTTCCATTGGGATAATGCAACTCAAAAAGTGTTTGATGCCCTGAAAGATGTTTTGATTTAGGCATCTTGATTATATCCCCCTGATTACCAGTGCAACTATTTCTCGTATCTCATTGTTGTCATTTCTACTATAGCAATGGCATTGATTAAAGAAGATGATGTAGGGATAGAACAAACCATATATTATCTAAATCAAAATCTCAATGATACTGAGATTAGGTATACCCATGCATAAAAGTTAGCTTTGGTGGCTGTTCAAGCCATCCAGATTTTCCAAAATTACATATTTTTCTGGAAAAATATGGTAGTTTTAGATTGCAACCATATGACATACATTTTTTCACGTTAATTGTTGGGGGGAAAATACTCTAAATGGATCATCATCCTACAAGAGTTTGACCTGGAATTCATCAAATCCAATTCAAAGAAATCTTTGGTTTTTGTTGAGCTTATGTGCGACCTTCCTTCCCTTGATTTTGAATTGACATCTGATGATTCTATCCCTGATGAGTTGCTGTTTCTGATTTCGTCATTTGACCCATGGTATGGAGACATTTTGATTTATTTCTAGACCCAGATTTTCTGGTTTGATACCTATCACTCTGAGCAACGATGTGTTCGATACCAAGCTAAGAATTACATCATCATTTGGTGACACCCTTTATCGACTTAGTATTGATACGATTTTACGAAGGTGCCTCATGCATGAGGAGGCGAAAAATGTCCTCAATGAATGCCACTTGGGGGCATGTGGTGGTCATTTATCAGGCTATGCTACTGCGTAGAATATCTTACATGATGGTTATTTTTGGCCTACCATTTTTCGAGATTGTATTCTCGTTGTCAAGAAGTTCCATGCATGCCAAATTTTTGATCATAAAACCTGTGCTCCACCCACTCCATTGCATCCCATTATCATAGTCAGACTGTTTACGAAATGAGGTATTGACTTCATGACATGTAACTCTCACTCGGCTGAGGGGCATGGTTATATCATTGTTGTAGCATATTATTTTACTAAATGGGCTGAGGTGATGCTTACATTTAACAACACTGGCGAAATGACTGCATACTTCTTTTTTAATAACATTATTGAATGTTTTGGTGTTCCACAAGCCATAGTTATTTAACATGGAGATAATTTCTCGAATCATATGATGACCAAACTAAATGCTAAGTTGGGACTTTCCATGATACTTTCATTCCCTACTATCCTTAGGCTAATGGATAGGTTAAGGCTATCAATAAAGTTCTTAAAACTATGCTTCAATGTATGGAAGGGGTCCATAAATTAGACTGACATTTGCTTCTTTATGCTGCCTTGTGGGCATACCGAACCTCAGTAAGGACTGCTACTAGATTTACACCCTTTCAGTTGGTTTATGGTCTGGAAGAAATTCTTATAATCGAATGTGAGATTCCATCACTGAAACTAGTCGTTGAACTTCTTCCAACCACTTATGTAGAAAAGGAACATATTTTACATCTAACCTAATTGGATGATACAAGGCGCGATGCTATTATAGCTAATGAAGCTCATAAAATATGTATCAAGGTGCAATATGACAAAAGTGTCAAGCCTCGTGTCATCTCAGAAGGAGACCTTGTTCTTTTATATGACCAATAATCTGATAAGTTAGGCTTAGGAAAGTTCCAACCTATGTGGTTAGGTCCATATATTGTCAAGCATTTCCTTGCAAAAGTGGCCTATGAGTTAGTTGATTTTGATGGAATTCCACTTGCGTAGCCTAGGAATGGGATATACCTAAAGAAATACTATGCTTGATCTCATGCATAGTAACACTACGTACATGCCATCTATAGGTGTGTTAAGTGTGTTTACGGTGTGTCTCTTTAGAGTTTCCCAAGGTTTTTTTTTATTCCTTTTACGTTTGGTTTGTAGATGTCAGCATCCCCTGAACCGTACTTTGGTTATGCTGATGGTGCTAGTCATAGTACTCGAAACCTATCCTCCACAATGTGGGCTATATTTTCTCCAAATGGCAAGTTAGTGAGTCTGCAAGGGATTTTTATTGGTTGCTCTACCGACAATATCATTGAGTATAGCACAGTGGTCAAGCTACTGTCTAATGCTATTTCATATGGTATATGCTGTTTAGTCATTAGTCTTCACTCACAGCTCGTGGTACTAAAACTTGCTAATGTTTATTCAGTTAGAAGTCCAACCATTTTGCGTATGTTTTTAAGGGTTCACCTTCTAGAAAGACATTTCGATTTCATACAATATGAAAACATTTATAGAAATCTAAATACATTGACATATGTGCTTGCTAATCATGTTTTAGATAGACATTTGCAATGAATGTAAATAAATTTCAATACAAATCACATCATTGGAAGTACGATAGGAACACAAAAACGCCAATATATATCTATATATATAAAATTTGGTTTTACAAAATTTTTGCCCAAGACACATATGGCCATATGACCCATATACAAAACTACATGAAAATATCTAAGTAGACTAATCAAAATGATCATGATAACAAGCCACTACATGAGCTATCTTGCGCAGTATCCAACCAATATGGCTAGGCACTCCAAATTTGTGTTGTTGAAGTCACAATGGAACCTGGTATATTGTGGTCTCATCTATCCTGTGAGTCAACCCCTCCATGTGGAGCTCCACCTAAGTTAGGATCTTGGCTACATTTAGATCCCATAGTGCATCACGTCCTAATGCAACAACCTATGTTGGTTCTACTACTGCTTGTGGATGTTCTCCTGTGGATGTTACCATAAACCAGTTTGATAGTGTATGCCCTTGAGCATTTATTTTTAGACTAGTTAATTTTATCTTTGTTCTGATTATGATTTAATGCAATATGATTTAATTTTGATTTAAATTGGGACCATTCCACATCTTTATCATGTTATATGTTTTAACCCATGCAATTTTCCATCTTTTTTTCTAATCCTTTATCTTAGGATAAGAGGAAGCATCCTTTAAGCTAAATATATCCAAATCATGTAGAAATTCTAGAACAAGAATAAAAAGTCTATGACACCCAAACATCCTATTCGATTATCTTCTCCAATTCTAACCTTGTTTCCATTTCTTACTTTCCAAGCTAACCATATTTCATTGAGCATAAAGAATTTGACTAGAGTTTTCCATATCGTGGATGATCCCTTTGATGTTTTCCTATCTTTCCTCATCTAGTCCTCTATACTAACTTATCTAATATATTTCCTTTTAGTCAATTCCCCCATAAAATTTTGTTGAAAATAGCAACAAGAAATGTTAAAAATAACATCAAGAAAAAATCCTAATCTAATTTTTCCTTGAATTAATTTGGGAATAAAATTGTAACTCCACATCTCATGACAACTTGTAATAGTTAAATAAGTTAATTTGACTTAATTAGCTCAATTAATTCGAGTTGCGAGCCTAAATAGACTCATGTAGAGTGTCTACTACAATTAGGACCACTAGTTGAGTTTATTTTGAGTTGTAATTATTTAATTTAGTCTAATTGAGTTAAAGTCACTTACACTAGTTCCAACTGATGGAGGAATTAGTGGGAGGTCCAGTAGTGGGGTGTAACTCGTAGTAGTGGGGTGTAACCTGTAGTAGTGGGATGTAACCTACAGTAGTGGGGTGCTACCTACCAAATAGTGGGGTGATGCCTATAGTGATCAACCAGTAAACTGAAGATTCACTCATAATTAACTCATGCATGTCAAATCAGAGAAGGATCCAGTTGAGAATGGAGTTTATGGATAGTGTACTATTTATTGTAAATTCATCTAAATTAAACAAATGGTGCATGCAATCAGGAGAAGGTCTAAAATAAATCATTAATTAATTAGAAAGCTCACTAATTTTAACCATTCGAATTTCCTTTAAATGGAGGAATGAAGGCACAAGTTTAATCATTTTTTTTAGCACGATTTGGTGAGACCAAGTAATAGGAAGCGCAAGTTTGTGCATGGATCTTGTGAGCACAAGGAAGTAGGAGCTTGGAAGGCTTGGATATTTGGCTAAGTATTGGCCAAAGGAAGTCAATCAGGTAGAGGATAGAAAATACTTGTGTAGGTTGAGCTCAAGATTGAACAGAGAATATTGTATTCATCCAAGGCTTGCCTAGGAAGCAATGAGATAGATAGAGATAGTACAGAGGTTGCTCATGCTTGAGAAAAGAATTATATTCTTCTCATGTTTTCCGATTAATGCAATATACAAAGAGCAAGGATTTTTAGTTGTTGTTTTCCCCATAAAATCATTGTATAATGCATGGTTAAATTCTTTCTCTTGTATGCTCAGTGATTTCCCTTGAGGGTAGTTTGAACTATATTGCTTGGAAAGACGTGATGGAGGAATTGTTGGAAGACAATGGGCTTAAGGAATTCATATACAAATATATTCCTAAGCCAGTTGATGCTCAAGATCTGGCAGAGTGGAGAAAATGTGTGGCAAAGGCGAGAATGATTATCCTAGAAGGAGTTCGAGATCATATTGTCTCGAACCTCCATGGTAAGGAAAATCTATTTGCAATGTGGAAGGCATTGATAGACCTATTTCAAAATAGCAATGAACATAAGAAGTTTTCACTAAAGGAAAAGATTTAAGAGATCAAGATGGAGAAGAGAAACACAATACTGAATCAAGTTCACCCAATGTCAGGATGAGCTTGGAAGTGTCAGTGTTATAGTTGCTGAAGATGGTATGGTGAGGCTATCACTTATAGGCCTTCCCAAAAGTTGGCACAATTACTAGTACTCAGTTACAGAGCCAAACACTACCTGAGTGGGAGTGTTTGTGGTCTGACTTGGTGCAAGAAGAGATTCAATGGAACACTAGAGATGGGACCTCATCCAAAGAAGTGGAAAAGGAATTTAAATTTGTCAATAAAGAAAAGAAAGCCAAGGGAAGGAAATCCCAAGGCAATGAGGGTGGCAATAAGAAGGACTTGTCGAACATCAAGTGTTTTCACTAGCACGAGTTCATGCACTATGCCATGAAATGTCCACAGAAGAAAGAAAGCAAGAAGGAGCCCTCAGTAGCAGCAGTAGGTGAATTTCTAGCTTCACAATTTGAACTTGATTTCACTCTCATTACATGCATGAGAAGCAATGTAATGGGACATATGTTTTATCTCAACAATGGTGACTCACTACATGGACAAGGAATAGAGATATCTTTAGTGAGTTGGAGGAGAAAGACCTTAAGAAGAACATAGAGTTTGGAGATGATGGGAGGTATAACGAGACTGGTATTGGTACTGCTACTTTTTAGAGGGAGTTTGGCTCCCCTCTTAGACTCACATATGTGATGTATGTTCCAGGACTAAAGAAGAATCTTGTTTCCATTGCGGTATTGGAAGACTATGGCTATGATGTGATATTTAACAAAGTAAATTTTTTCCTTAGACACATCACCGTGAGATAGGTCAAATAGATAGGTGTGCATGTCAAGAACCTGTATGCACTTGAGGTACAAGATGCATGAAAAGCCTTGAGTAGCAAGGAAAATTTTAGAGACTCGATGGTTGAGAGGGAGCATGAATTACCTCTCAACATGAAGCCTCAGAAGAAACCTCAGAAGTAGCCTCAGAAGAAACCTCAGAAGTAGCCTTAGAAGCAGCCTCAACAAGTTGTGGAGCAGTCATAGTTGGAGAAGTAGAGAGGAGACTGGGTGGAGACATCCACTCAAGCAGAGACCTTCAGTAGGGGAAAATTTTGAGCCAAGTGGGTAGAGGGAGCACATGCAGCCATACCTCAATGTGAGAGGTGGGGCAATGTGAAGCAATAGTCCCAAGAGTGTAGAAATTTGTGTAGGGTCCATTAAGGTGTTTTTTTTTCCTCATGGATCATTACCTTGCTACGGGGCCCAAAAATATTAAGTAGCAGGAGGATCAATGTTAGTCAAACACTGAGGAGTGCATAATAGTGTTGACAACAGAGAAAGATGCTCAATAACAGAGTCAAAAACAACATAGTTTTCCTAGTAGACAGTTGCAGACACAATTGATTTTGTTTATTTTATTTGGATGCTTTTTTTGTTGCAGATGTTACAGTAGCAACATGAAAAGTGACACGATCTTCATGCAGAACATTCCAAAGGTACTAGATTGGGATAAAGTTGAATTTATTTCTTGTTGAGAGGGAGTGTTGAAAATAGCAACAAGAAATGTTAAAAATAACATCAAGAAAAATTCCTAATTTTATTTGTCCTTGAATTAAATTGGGAATAAAATTGTATCTCCATATCTCATGGCAACTTGTAATAGTTAATTAAGTTAATTTGACTTAGTTAGCTTAGTTAATTTGAGTTGAGGGTCTAACAAGAGTCATGTAGAGTGTCTCCTACAATGAGGAGCACTAGTTGAGTTTATTTTGAGTTGTAATTATTTAATTCATTCTAACTAAGTTAAAGTCAGTTACACTAGTTCCAACTAATGGAGGAATTAGTGGGAGGTCTAGTAGTGTGGTGTAACTTGTAGTAGTGGGGTGTAATCTGTGGTGGTGGGGTGTTGCTTGTCGAACAATGGGGTGCTACCTAAAGTGCAATGTGGTGTTGCCTACAATGATACACTAGTAAACAGAAGATTCACTCATAATTAACTTATGCATGTCAGATCAGAGAAAGACCCAGTTGAGATTGGAGTTCAAGGACATTGTACTATTAATTGTAAAATCATCTAAGTTAAACAGATGGTGCATGCAGTCAGAAGAAGGCCTAAAATAAATCATTCCTTAATTAGAAAACTTACTAAGTTTAACCATTCGAATTGCTTTTAAAAGGAGAAATGAAGGTACACATTTAATCATTGTTTTGGGGAACACGAGTTGGTGAGACCAAGAAATAAGAAGCACAGGTTTGTGCATGGAGCTTGTGAGAGTAGGGAAGTAGGAGCTTGGAAGGCTTGGAAATTTGGCTAAGTATTAGTCAAAGGAAGTGAATCAAGAAGAGGATATAAAATACTTGTGCAAGTTGAGCAAAGAATACTATATTCATCCAAGTCTTGCCTAGGAATCAGTGAAATAGATAGGGATAGTGAAGAGGTTGCTTGGGCTTGAGAAAAGCATTGTAATCTTCTCATATTTTATGATTAATGGAATATACAAATAGCAAGGGTTTTTAGTTGTGGCTTTCCCCATAAAATCATTGTGTTATGTGTGATTAAATTCTTTCTCTTGTATGCTTGGTGATTTCATCGATTGTTTATTGTTTTCACTGATGAATAGAGTAGATTCAAGTATTTTGTTTTAGCATATTAGAATTATAAGTTTGAATCTACAAGGAATTTTTACATGGTATCAAAGCTACATTTGTAGAAATTTCTATAAATTTAATCATTTATCAATATCCATATAATTTTTAATGCTAGATATTGACTAAAAATGTAGACATTTTATGCACTACACCCTCCTACCTTCTTAAGATTAGATATCTTAGAAATATTTATTAGAGGAATCCCCTTTTTCTCTTGCTTACATATCCAAAAAATGATGTAACATTTTCTTCTAATTTAGTAAAATTTATTTTGAGATGTGTGTTAGAGAAATATAGTAAACTTGGATACTTCCCAAAACATGTTTTACTAGCACCAATATTCCACCACAAATACTCATTAGAGAAATTTTGAGGTAAAAAATGAGCCTCAAAACAAAAATGTTCAATAAAAATCAAATTTATAAGAACCAATAAGATTCAACATGATGATCTCAACCATGGGGAATGATTCACCATGTTTTGAGTAAAAAGGAAAAAAGATAAAAAAAAGAAAAACTACTTTTTCAACTCGTATTTTCAACTTACCTCCCTACTATTTTACTTAAATTTTGAGTGGGAGCACTCGTTGGATGTGGAATTTAATTTTTCATCCAAGGAGCATCCACCCCAATCACCTTTTTTCATGATTTTCACATTTTTAATGTAGTAGGGTCCATCGAGAGTATGCATCATGGGTACTCGCATGGAAAATTTTAGGGGCGAATGTTCGCCCTTTGGCGAAATTAAGGAGTTTTAAATTATTAGTGGGCGAATATTTTGTATCATAGTACATTTTTACAAATCACCTCAAATAGCCCACCTTATTTTAAGGGAGAGGGTAAAAAAGGTAAATTTAGCCCTTGAAATTAGGAGTTACAATTTTCAAGAATAGGTTTTATTTAAGTGAATCCTATGGGCCAAATACGATATTTATAAAAGAGGTATGGTAAATTAATAAAAATATGAATAAATGAGAGGTATGGTAAATAAATAAAACATTTTTTATATGTACTCCATAAGTCACCGTATATACATGCAAGGGTGTAAACAAATAAAAATATAAGTAAAGTGGAGGTATGGTAAATAAATAAAAAGTCTTTTTATACTTACTCAAAAGGTATGGTAATAAACTAGACGTATGGTTAATAAATAAAACCTCTTTTTATATCTAGTCCATAACCCTCATTCTATTTATGAAGACTCAAAAAAGAGGTTTTATTTAAGTGAATCCTATGGGCCAAATACCATATTTGTAAAAGAGGTATGATAAATTAATAAAAATATAAATAAAGGAGAGGTATGGTAAATAAATAAAACATTTTTTATATTTACTCCATAAGTCACCTGTATTTACGAACACTCAAAAATGCATCATATTCAGGTGAAACCTATGGGCAAAATACTATGGGACAAATACCATGGGCTATATTATTATTAATACCATGCAAAAAAAACATTATTAACCCTAATATTAGTATTGATAAAAATAAAAATGGCACATGGTATTGACCCATGGTATTCACCTGGAATGTAACCTATTTAAATGGGGGAATTAGACCAGCATAGATCCATCTTTACTCTGGATCTACTAACCCCCGAGAGGTATCAAATATCGTGATATGCAATGAAAAAATATTTGATTCCTCTCGAGGCTTGGTGGATCAAGAGTAAAAATGGATGTTGTAATTTAATGTATGTTAAACATTTTAGCTTGGTTAAAATAAAAATCAACTATTAATTTATTAATTTCTATAAATTACTATATAGTAATTTTTAAGCTCCAGGTTTATGATAACCCATGGTATTAGAACCCATGGTATTGACCCATGGTATTCATGTGAGCATAGACTATTTAAAAGGGGAATTCTATCTTAGATCCATCTTAATTCTGGGTCTACCAAGTGCTCAGAGGGATAAATAGATTTCATCCCCCTAAGAGTGGTAGATGTCGAGTTAATATGGATATAGGTTGGTTTTTATGATAATGAAGATATTAAATAGACTTAGGAAATTATATTGTAAAAAAATCTTAAGGTGAATGGTTAAAGCATAGACATTGGACAAGTGTATTTGTATACTTCTGTTTTAAAGTGAAACAAATCCAGGGCTAAAAGGAATGGATTGATTGCACTAGTCATCCTTTTATAACTTTCCAACATAGGCTGGAGTAAACATATTGTAATTTGGGTAATTTTTCTAACTTCAAACAGGAACATACTTGTGTATTGGCAGGGTGGTTACGAGGTCCCTAGAAATGATGAATTTGAATTTTTCTTGGTTTTATATATAGTATTAGGTTTTTTCTCATGCTTTCTGTGAATGACACTGGTGAATTTTATCCTACACCCACTAGGTTATCGATATGTAATTTCGGTAATTTTGTTTTCAAAAGATATTTTAAAGAAATGCAATGATTTCATTTGTGTATTCAATAAACACAATATTCTAATGGAATTCTGCATTTGTGTATTCAATAAACACAATATTCTAATGGAATTCTGCATTTGTGTATTCAATAAACACAATATTCTAATGGAATTCTGCATTTTTGGTTTACCTATAGAGATTCCATGGAGAAGTATTAGTGGTGTGACATCAATTGTCCTCAAGCAGAGGCTTTAGTTTTACACTTTTCTGGAAGCAAATACTTTCTTCCAACATTTTTGAGTTCCATAAAAAATTTGAAAGCCCTAATATTATTCAATTATGGGTTCAAGAGAGACATAGTATTCAATTATGGGTTCAAGAGAGACATAGTATTCAATTATGGGTTAAAGAGATCCATACTAAATGATCTATCGACCTTATCTTCACTTAGTTTAAGACTATTCACTTGGAGAGGCTACATGTTCCCCTAATTCAAGAGAATAGTAAAGTCATGTAGAACTTGGAGAAGCTATCTTTAAGCTTTTAGGGAATATTGGAAAAATGGCGAGGTTCAATAACACCTAGTCGAGCATTAAGCTTCCAATAATGCTAGATTTTAACCTGGAGCACTTTTGTCATTTGGAGGAGAAGCCCCCTCGTACTTGTGACACATCTTCAGTTGTGAATTGGACTATTACTAACTGTCATTTCCTTCGAAAGTTACCTGATGACTTGGGGAACCTCAACTCTTTAAGAATTTTAAGGAAGGAAAGAAAATACATTATGCTAAGTTCTCTTATGCTTTTCAAGTTTTTCTTGGATATCTACAATGTTTCAGGTAGGAAAGTACATTCTGTTAATGAAATTTTTTCTTGATAGATAGGTCCAATTTCAAATTCTAATGCTTTAAGAAAACATTGTATAACTGTAATGTTTCTAAAAGGAAAGCATATTTTTTCAATTTAACTATCATGATCCCATATTCCAACTTATTTTTCAGTAACCCATTAGGATTTGTAGCTTTGAATAAATCCATGTCTTTTGATAAGATCCTCTTCCAAATTAAAATGCAGTTTCCTTTTGGAAATAACCACATACAGTGTCTTGATTTTGTTATTGAGAAAATAGAGGTTGTGAAACAAGCCCGTGCCATACAAGGACTTGATTCATTGATTATGTATCAATTATGGCTCTAGATGTAACAATGTCTTGATTTTGTTGCTTGAAAATAGAGGTTATGCTTTACTATTTCACAGAATTTCTTACAATCTTTCCATAAGTATTGATTTGTAATCTCAGTCATTGAGGGATGACTGTAATGACAAAGCTAATATTCCATGGTTTGAAGTTCCCCTCTTACTAAATATTTAAATATCACACCACAATTTAACTGTTAGTTAAAGGAATTGTATTTGATTTGTAAACAATTCATTGCTTGATTTATAGATTTTGATTTTTTCCCTTTTTTATTTTTTTCTCAGATTTGGTATGAGATATCTTCCAAGATTTGGGTTCCCTAGTTTCCCCACCATAGTACGAGGTTTAGATGCTATCATTAAATATTCTTGGAACATTACAACTTTTCCAGTAAGTGTGCTTTGAAACATTGTTGTTTCTTTTCCATGGTGTTAATGCAAATAAGCACTACAACTAGTGCCATTATTTAGATCAAGTGCCAAAATCTAGGTGGTCTTGTAATGATGGAGTGATTTTTTTATAGCTACTAAGGTCATATGCATTTTTATCTCTTATGTTGTCCTAAGATATTCAAATTCAGAATAAGAATTTAGGTCTCGTTTCCACTGTAGATTGTAGTCAGTTTCTTGAACATAATATATAGTAAATTATCTTCTACTAATCAACTGTGGATGTGATCCCTCGCAGGAAAGAAAATTCAAAGTGACTTTGATTTCACATTGATTTGTCAAAACATCCACACAGGAAAGGAGATTCAAAGTGACACTATGATGGCCATTATGTCAAGCCAGGTGGTCGCACTCCCTTGATCGTGAGCACGATTGTGATCAAGATGGAAGACTTCATAGTCTAGATTGATTGTTTAACAGTGATAGTTAGTGGGCTCATTCACAAAATCTTCTATTTCACTAATCCTTTTTATAGAGTTATCAGATTCAATTTCCAAAGGTTTTAATTACACTATAGAGTTGAGTTTTGAGAGAGTTGTGATTCACAGTGTTAAGTATAGTAGATATGACACTTGGACGAAGACAAACATAGTAGAGGTATCAGACTCTATTATAAGCTTACCTACATATTATAAGGGACTTGGTTGGCTTTTTTATAATTTTATAAACAAGTTCCATGTCGTGGAAATGTGAAAAAAAATTAGTGATATTGGCACCATGTCGCTCTTGTCATATATGGTTTTATACTTTTTCAAAAAATTCTTTAAGAGTTCACAATGCTAAGATTCACTAGGACTTTACAAAGTTTTATTATTTAGTGAAAGACTTGCCAAGATATTACAAGATTTTATAATTGAGTAAAATATTCGCCATGCCTGGTGAGAGATTCGCCAAAAAATTATATATACATATTATATTATTGATAAAATCGCCTTCCATTTTTCCTATATACCATGGAGATTCGCCCATTTATTATATTTAAAAATTTAGGGGGGGTTCTTAAAATTTTCCC
>APFE031321381.1:134314-163177 GCA_000404065.3 Pinus taeda | reverse complement strand
AAATAACTTTGCTACACTATAATTTATCATCTGAGTGATTTTCCATCAAGGACAACACTTTAGCCATAATGCCAACAATCTCCCCCTTTGGACTTGATGGCAAAGCTTACTTTTGAACTGTCATCTGATCCCTTTTTTCTGTCTGGTAACCCATGCACTCTGTCACATCTGATATTTCTTCTGTAGATTCATCTGAATGTATACAAGTGAGATGATCTTATATGAGAGGGTTGCCATCAAGTACAACACATGCATCATAATGCCAACATGTGTAACACTTTCCTTATTTAATCTTTTGCAATTAAACAAATGAAGTGTTAAGGTAGAATCCATAAATTTGTTATGCTCTGCCTTTAAATTTGTTTAATTTTTCATGTTTTCTTCAGTTTAAGGAGAATCCTTGAGACTTCCTTGCTCTCCTTAGCTCCTCTCCAGTCTGATCTACCCATCTCACTTGCTTTAAGGCATCAAAACAATTGCCTATCTTGCCCCAAGTAGACCTCTGCAAAAACTATGCCTCATCCCCACACCCAAACTTGCCTTTCCCCTGAATTCAACGAAACCATTACAAATCGATTCTAAACTCTTTGTACTTAATACCTAGCCTAAAATTAGTCATCAATTCAGTCATCTCGACCTTGTTGATTATCTTTTGCCGAGATTGACCCGGAGAGAGCCCTCTCCTGTCCTCGTAGGGCTAGCTACAAGGCTAAGCGTGGTTTGATGTAGCCTTGAGTCTTACCTTATTTCAGCCTAAGGTAGATTTGAGCGCTAACATGCTCTATGTACACCTCTTCCTCAATCTTGCCATCAAGGAATGCAGTCTTCACATCCATTTGATGGATCTTCCAACCGTTCTATGCTGATAGTGCCAACATAGATCTGATAAATTCATGAGTACCTTTCTATAGGAGCAAAAGTCTCAATATAGTCGATCCCCTCTTCCTGCGAAAAACCACAGGCAACAAATGTTGCCTTATGTTTCTCCACACTACCATCAGTAGCTTGCTTTACCTTGTAAAGCCAACGAGAACTCACAACTGACTTGTTCTCCGGTCTTGGAACCACATCCCAAACACTATTTCGAACTATGGAGTCATACTCCTCCACCATAGCATCAACCCAAATTGGCTGCTGCACTTCTAACTCAAAGGAAGATGGCTCGGTCTCAACACATTCCACAACAAGGGCCATGTAGCCAATGTACTGCTCAGGTGACCTCCTATGTCTGCGCTGAGAAGATGGTTCTCCCACATTCTCTCTCACATCCGATAACAATCTGTCAGCTTCTCTTGTGCGCTTCCGTCCCTTCCTCGGAGACTTTGTTTGAGTGGTTGTCTCCACTCTTGGAACCTCTACATGTGGCTGCTCCGCATTAGTTTGAGGCTCCTCCTCCTTAGGAACCAAAATTTCCTCCACAGCCTATAGTTGGAGCTCCCTCTCAAGGGAAACTCGCATGGCCTTCTGCTCATCAAACTTGAGATCTCTACGAACCACTATCCTCCGACTGGTAGGCAAGTACACCCGATAGTTGTGGGGTGTATCAGTGTACCCCACAAGTATCCCCAACTCAGCTATGAGCTCAAGCTTCTTCCAGGCATCCTTGGTCACATGGCAACACACCGATAAGCCAAAGATCTTGAAGTGATCCACATCTGGTCTCTTCCTAGAGAAAGTTCCTCTGGTGTCTTCATCCCCAATATGTGATGCAGGCTTCTATTCTTCAAATTGACCATTTTGGTGTATGTCTCAGCCCACAAATGAAGTGGTAGGCCTTGTTCATGCAACATCGCCTGAGCTGCCCCCACAATCATTCTGTTCTTCCTCTCGGCCACCCCATTCTGCTGTGGGTTATGAGGTGTTGTCAACTCTCGTTTAATTCCTTCCACTACACATAAGTCCTTAAACTCTTGAGAGATGTACTCTCTGCCATTGTTGCTTCTCAAGGCATTGATCTTCTTCCCTATTTCTTTCTCAACCAAAGCTTTGAACTCACAAAACTTTGAGAAGGTTTGATCCTTCTTCTACATGAAATAGATCTAGAATTTACGAGAAAAATCATCAATGAAAATCACATAATACCTTTGTTTCGTAGTGGATGCTGTCGAGAATGGTCCACACACATCAGTATGAACTCGCTCCATGATTGATTCAGCTCGACTATCTCGATCATGATAGGAATACTTTATGTACTTTCCCAAGGTACAACCTTTGCATGTGTCCACTTGCTCAAGTTTACCTTTGGGAAGTCCGGTAGAAATCTGCTGCATTATCTTCAAGGCCCCATGATGCAAGTGGCCCAACTGCCTATGCCATAACTCACCAATGTCTTGGCTTTTCACCAATTCTACTTTCGAACTCAATGGAGCACACTCATCTACCTCCAGCTTGTAGAGATTCTTCACTCGAATCCCAATCCTCTTGGTCTGACCCGTGGCTATGTGTCTCAGGAACGCTTTTCCTTTACTGAAGACTACATCATAGCCTTTATCTTCCAACATTGCGATCGATACCAAGTTCTTCTTCTGTCCAAGCACATACTTTACATCAGTCAGGGTGAGAGGAGCTCCATGCTCCCTATGAAAAACAACCGTGCATTCACCTGAAACATGGTACTTTCCATCATCACCCATCTCTATGTGCATCTTGAGGTCTTTCTCCTCCAAGGTACTAAATAAACTCTTATCGTCAGTCATGTGGAATGAGGCTCCACTGTCTAGATACCAAACACACCCCCCATCAATGAAACCATACATGTGATGAGGGTAAAATCCAATTCAAACTGAGAGGCCAGTGCCTCACCTTCTGACCCTTTGGAGGATCCCTTCTTGGATTTCTTCAATGGACAATTAGTTGCATAATGGCCCACCTCATGACAATTAAAGCATCTCACTTTAGATTTTTCAATCTTCTTCCCACCATCAAAATAAATCAATTTGGAATGGGAAGCCTTCCCTTTCCCTTTCCTTGCCTTACTTACTAAGGCTATATTTTCTTCATCATCATGCTTAGACGAATAACCATCTCTGGTGTTCCTCCTGATCTCCTCCTGCATCAGATCCGACCATAGTTGTTCCTAATTCAACATTTGTTCTCTTCCATTCACTGAGTCCTGGTAGCTATGCCAGCTCTTAGGAAGACTGAGGAGAGAAGACTCACCATATCATCATAAGCTGTCATTATTCCCACACTAGCAAGCTCATCTCTGTAGGTGGTGAGCTTGTTCAGATATGTAGAAATAGTGTCACCCTTTTCACACTTGATTTTCCAAAGCTTATCCTTGAGCGCCAGTTTCCTCTGGTCAATACTATTATGATATAGGTCCTTCAATGTCTTCCACATTGAAAACATACTCTCCTTCCCATGGACACTGGAGACAATATGGTCTCGAACTCCCTCCAGAAGAATCCTCTTTGCCTTCACCACGCACTTCTTCCATTCAACCAATTCTTGTGCATTAGCTACAACTAGCTTGGGGATTTCTTGATCAATGAAATCCTTCAAACCATTGTCTTCTAATACCACTTCCATGCTATGTAATTTGAGCTTGCATCGAGTGCATACTCAAGTCTCGAGCCATTGAATGCCATTGGTGAACTTTGAGATGTGATAATAATTCAATTTTGTACCTGCAATCAAGAACTTCAAACTTTGAATTTCCCTCCTCAGTATACTGTTCACAGCTTTGATCACCTTTTCTTCGATACCATGTAGAAATTATCACTATAGATTAACCTGATTATGCAAAATACTAAAGCAAAATACTTAATATACTTCTACAATCAAACTTTCGGAAGTTGAACCAATTTGAGCAATATCAAACAGAACACATATAACAGAGAAGAAGAATCAATACACATGAAACACATAAGAATACCCTGGGGAAATCCTCAGCTAAAAACCCCTCTATCTGAATTATCATACGAGTGGAAATATCTCATGATTACATAAAGCTTTAGCTCTCACAGCTATCCGACTCTCAGTACAATCCCTGTCAGTGCTCATAGAAAAACTAGACAAATCATATGCCTTTCCATTTACCCTCCAAGCGTCCTATTTTCTTGTGTTGTTTTCCCTAGTTGTTCCTACTGTAACCTTGTGTGACACTGATCTCACACACTACTCCAAGACACTGTAAAACTGCACAAATCTCAAGGAATGAATTCCTTTTGCATGCAAGAAATTTTCTTATAGGAAAATTCTTGCAACTGATAGTAAATTGTCCATGCCTTTAATCTCAACTGGGTCTTTGTCCGAACTAACATGCATGAGTTATTTATGAGAGAATATTCATTTATCTGGAGTACACCAGTTTCATGTATGCATGCATTAACTGACTGAACTCACAATTAGTTCCTCAATCTGTTTGGAACTAATTTAACTGGACTTAACTTAGTTAACTGACCTAGCTAATTACAACTCAAATACAAATCATCCTTATCTCCTTAATTAAGGCATAAATTCCTCAATCAAAAGGATAACTATTGTATGACTTCACAAAGACTTCATGTTTGAATTTCTCCAACTAATTAACTCAAGATGAATTAATTAATTATTTTTCAAATAGCTGGTGAGACTAAATTCAAATTTTAATTCTCAATTTTAATTCAAGGACAAATTAAAATTGGAATATTCTTGCTGCCACATTTCAACACTCCCTCTCAACAAGAAAGGGATTATTTTCCACCCCGATCTTGTCTCTATGGAACTCAAATTTACACTTTGACAATGACATAGTCAAAATGTCAGCATCTTGCTCCTTGGTCGAAATATACTGCAACAACATGATCCTCCTAGCCACATAGTCTCTAAGATGATGATACCGAATGTCGATGTGTTTGGACCTGTCACGAAATACTGGATCCTTAGAGAGTTTGATACAATTCTGATTATCACAATAGATCACAGTTGGATCCATCCTTTGATCAAACAAACAAACTAGAATTTTCTACATCCAAATGTCCTCACATGTTGCTTGACTTTCATCCATGTATTCAGCCTCTACTGAGCTGAGCGTCACTGACCTCTATTTCTTGTTGTACCAGGAAGCTGCAGCTGACCCAAGGTTGAAAATTCTTCCTGATGTGCTCTTCCGATATGATGGACTCCCTGCCCAATCTTTATTTGTGAAGCCCTGTAGCTTCACTCAATCTGTCCATCTATACCATAATCCATACTGAGATGTGCCTCTGAGGTATCTCAAAATATGCTTAGCTTCCTTCCAAAACATCTTGGTAGGTTGAACCATAGCTTGGCTCAGCTAATTCACCGCATATCACAAATCTAGTCGTGTGTTCACTAGGTACATCAGTGAACCCACAAGTTGCCGATATACAATAGCCTCTACAACTTCTCCTGAAGTAGCATCCTCCTTCCTCCAGTTACCTGCTAGAGGAGTCTACATGGTCTTGCACTTATCCATGTGGAATCTCCTGAGTATCTCATTGGCATACTTGCCTTGAGACACAAACAACTCCCCATCCTTCTGCCACACTTCCATGCCAAGGAAGTAGTACATGAGACGCATGTCTTTCATCTCAAATTATTTTGTAAGGTCATCCTTACAATACATGATCAACTGATCATCACCTGTCAATATGAGGTCATCAACATAAAGCATAATAATCAACTACTTACCTTCTACCATGACGTGGTACAGGTTCGCATCCGCTTCACTCTTTGTGAAGCCCAACTCGGTGAAGTGGTTGTCGATCCTGGTGTACCAAGCATGAGGTGCTTGCTTCAGCACATACAAAGCTCTCTTGAGTTGGAACACATGCAACTCATGATCAAAGGTCTCAAAACCTTCTAGCTACTCTATGTACACCTCTTCCTCAATATTAGCATTGAGGAATGCAGTCTTCACATCCATCTGATGAATATTCCAATGCATCTGTGCTGATAGTGCCAACATTGATTTGATAGATGAGTACCTTGCTACAGGAGAAAAGGTCTCATCATAGTCGATACTCTTGACCTGTGAGAAACCACAGGCAACAAATATTGCCTTATGTTTCTCCACACTACCATCAACAGCTTGCTTTACCTTGTAAAGCCAACGAGAACTCACAATTGAATTGTTCTCCAGTCTTGGAACCACATCCCAAACATTGTTCCGAACTATGAAGTCATACTCCTCCACCATAGCATCAACCCAAATTGGTTGTTGCACTGCTTCCTTAAAGGAAGATGGCCCGGTCTCAACACATTCCCCAATAAGGGACATGTATCTAGTGTACCACTCAGGTGACCTCCTCTGTCTGTGCTGAGAAGATCGTTCTCCCACATTCTCTCTCGCATCGGACAACAATCTATCATATTCTCTTGTGCACTTCCGTCCCTCTCTGGAAGAATCTGCTTAATTGGTTGTCTCCACTCCTAGAACCTCTGCATGCGGCTACTTCGCATCAGTCTGAGGCTCCTCCTCCTTAGGAGCCAAAAGTTACTCCAGAGCCTGTAGTTGGAGCTCCCTCTCAAGGGAAACTCGCATGGCCTTCTGCTCATCAAACTTGAGATCTCTGTGAACCACTATCCTCCAACTGGTAGGCAAGTCCACCCGTTAGTTGTGAGGTGTATCAATGTACCCCACAAGTATCCCCAACTCAGCTATCAACTCAAGCTTCTTCTAGGCATCCCTGGTCACATGGAAATATACCAATGAGCCAAAGATCCTGAAGTGACCCACATCTGGTCTCTTCTCGGAGAAAGCTTCCTCTGTTGTCTTCATCCCATGTATGTGATGCAGCCTTCTATTCTACAAATAGACCGTTGTGTTGCATGCCTCAGTCCACAAATGAAGTGGTAGGCCTTGGTCATGCAGCATCGCCCGAGCTGCCCTCACAATCGTTCTGTTCTTCCTTTTGACCACCCCATTCTATTGTGGTTTATGAGGTGCCATCAACTCCTATTTAATTCCTTCCGCTACACAAAAGTCCTTAAACTCTTGAGAGACATAATCTCCACCATTGTCGCTTCTCAAGGCCTTGATCTTCTTCCCTGATTCTTTCTCAACCAAAGCTTTGAACTCACAAAACTTTGAGAAGGTTTGATCCTTCTTCTGCATGAAATAGATCTAGGATTTACAAGAAAAATCATCAATCAAAATCACATAATACCTTTGTTTTGGTGGTGGATGCTGTCGAGAATGGTCCACACACATCAGTATGAACTTGCACCATGATTGCTTCAACTCAACTATCTCGATCATGAAAGGAAGACTTGGTGTACTTTCCCAAGGTACAACCTTTGCATGTGTCCACTTTCTCAAGCTTACCTTTGGGAAGTCCAATAGAAATCTGCTGCATTATCTTCAAGGCCCCATGATGCAAGCGACCCAACCGCCTAAGCCATAACTTGCCAATGTCTTGGCTTTGCACCAATTCTACTTTCGAACTCAATGTAGCACACTCATCTACCTCCAGCTTGTAGAGATTCTTCACTCAAATCCTAATCCTCTTGGTCTGACCCATGGCTATGTGTCTTTGGAACGCCTTTCCTTTATTGAATACTACATCATAGCCTTTCTCTTCCAACATCACAATCGATACCAAGTTCTTCTTCAGTCCAAGCACATACTTTACATCAGTCAGGGTGAGAGGAGCTCCATGCTCCCTCTGAAAACGAACTCTACCTTCACCTGAAACATGGTACTTTCCATCATTGCCCATCTCTATGTTCATCTTGAGGTCTTTTTCCTCCAAGGTACTGAATAAACTCTTATCGCCGATCATGTGGTTTGAGGCTCCACGGTCCAGATACCAAACATAACCCACCATTGATAAAACCATACATGCGATAAGGGTAAAATCCAATTCGAACTGAGAGGCCAGTGCCTCACCTTCTGATCCTTTGGAGGATCCCTTCTAGGATTTCTTCAATGGACAATTAGTGTCATAATGGCCCACCTCATGACAATTAAAGCATCTCACTTTAGATTTGTAAATCTTCTTGCCACCATGAGAAGAACTCAATTTGGAATGGGAAGCCTTCCCTTTCATTTTCCTTGCCTTACTTGCTAAGGCTAGATTTTCTTCATCATCATGCTTAGATGAAGAACCATCTCTGGTGCTCCTCTTGATCTCCTCCTGCATGAGATATGACCACAGTCATTCCCAATAAAACAGTTTCTCTCTTCTATTCACTCAATTCTGGTAGCTATTCCAGCTCTTAGGAAGACCGAGGAGAGAAAGAGTCACCATATCATCATTAGCTGTCGTTATTCCCACGTTACCAAGCTCATCTCTGCAGGTGGTGAGCTTGTTTAGATATGTAGAAATAGTGTCACCCTTTTCACACTTGATTTTCCGAAGCTTATCCTTGAGCACTAGTTTCCTCTGGTCGCTATTGTTATCATATAGGCCCTTCAATTTCTGCCACATTGAAAACAAAGTCTCCTTCCCATGGAGACTCGAGACAATATGGTCTCGAACTCCCTCCAGAAGAATCCTCCTCGCCTTTTCCACATACTTCTTCCATTCAACTAATTCTTGTGCATTAGCTGCAGCTGGCTTGGGGATTTCTTGATCAATGAAATCCTTCAAATCATTGTCTTTTAATACTGCTTCAATGCTATGTAATTCGAGTTGCCATCCAATGCATACTCGAGTCTCAAGCCATTGAACACCATTGGGGAACTTTGAGATGTGATAAGAATTCGATTTTGTACCTACAATCAAGAACTTTAAACTTTGAATTTCCCTCCTCCGTATACTGTTCACAGCTCTGATCACCTTTGCTCCAATACCATGTAGAAATTCTCACTGTAGATTAACTTGATTATGCAATAGACTAAAGCAAAATACTTAATCTACTTCTACAATGAAACTTGCAGAAACTGAATCAATTTGAGCAAGATCAAATAGAACACATATAACAAAGAAGAAGAATCAATACACAGGAACCACAGAAGAATACTCTGGGGAAAGCCTTAGCTAAAAACCCCGCTATCTATATTATCATATAAGTGGAAATATCTGAGGATTAGACAAATATTTAGTTGTCACAACTAGCCAGCTCTCAATACAATCCCTCTCACTGCTCATAGATAGACTATACAACTCATATGCCTTTCCCTCTGCCCTCCAAGCCTTACTTTCCTTACGTTGTTTTCCCTATGTGTTCCTACTGTAGCCTTCTGTGACACTGATCTCACACACTGCTCCAACACACTATAAAATTGTGCAAATCTCAAGGAATGAATTCCTTCTGCATGCAAGAGATTTTCTTATAGGAAAATTCTTGCAACTGATAATACATTGTCCCTGCCTTTAATCTTAACTGGGTTTTTGTCTAAACTAACATGCATGAGTTATTTATGAGAGAATATTCAGTTATCTGGAGTACACTAGTTTCATGCATGCATGCATTAACTGACTGAACTCACAATTAGTTCCTCAAACTGTTTGGAACTAATTTAACTGGACTAAACTCAGTTAATTAGCCTAACTAATTACAACTCAAATACAACTCACCCTTATCTCCTTAATTAATGGATAACTTCCTCAATCAAAGGGATAACTGTTGCATGAATTCACAAAGACTTCATGTTTGAAATTCTCCAACTAATTAACTCAAGATGAATTATTTAATTATTTTTCAAATAGCTGGTGAGACTAAATTCGAATTTTAATTCTCAATTTTAATTCAAGGACAAATTAAAATTAGAATATTATTGTTGCCACATTTCAACAATATGTGGATATGTTAATTTTTAAAAAGAATTATGAACTTCACATTTCATAATGTAGCGAAAAGTTACACCAAATGTCCACGTCCTTTTTATTTCTTGTAACAAATGTCTTATAGAATTCTTGGGCTCTCTTCTTTTAAGCGGTCTCCTAGAAAAATCCTCCACCGCGCATTCTCAGTTCAAGCAAATCTCCCTGAGCTTGGTCGTCGTAATCTGAGGTTCCATCAGTTCTACAATTTTTTATTTCTTCTCTACAAAAATGGCGATTATGGCTGAGAAAACTCAGTGGTTAGGGACAGATCTCGACACTCTTCTTCTTATTGATCATTCCTTCTAAAGGATTCTATGTTGCTCGATGCCGTGAGCTTTTGCGTGAAGAATCCACCACTTCCTCTAATGCTAAGTTGAACACCCGTAGCCTACTTGGCTCACACAATTCATTCTACAAATCTTCGCTTCACTCTCTCTTAGTTGGGCACCACACACAACGTCAAACAACAAACAAAACTTTCAATGACAATCTCCACACTCACAACCCTTAACTCTGATACCAGCTGATATATCATCAATCTTTTACCGTAATCTTATCTCTAGACCTTTTTCTATCAAGATTTTATTTATACTTGAAAAGAATATCCACTCACAACATTAAATATTTAATATTTAGGGAAAAAAGAAAACATATAATCTAATATCTATAAACTTCTGATGTTGGAAATTTCTAACAACATTGCAAAAGCTCCTGACATCTAGAAATTTCTAATATCACAAAAAATTCATCGTATATAGAGAACGGAAGATATGTGCCTCACTGAATGTGTCGGGAAGAGTCCATCAATCCTGTGGCGGCATCCCTTCACATGATGGTATTAAGTATCGAGGAATAGACAAGTGAGTGTGAAGGTATTCACCTCGACAATTTTATTGTCTATATATTTATCATATTGGCTATCTCTACTATGTAGAATTATTGAGCTGAGAGGTTCATTTTACAGTCAAGTATGACCAAATGTGTAATTTTGTCTGTGTCTTCATCCTTTTTTAAAATAAAAACAAAAATTATAAATTAGATTCTAAAAAGAAAAATAATTTTGACTATAATAAAAAAATGAATTAAAATTTATATTTTTCAAAAATATTTCAACAAGAGATTTAAATAAACCATTTGAATATTTATGTTAACTAATATAAGTTGAATGTCAACTCTATATTATATATAGGAAAAATTGTAAAACTGAAACATTTCAATGTTATCTATGAAAAAAATATTCAATGTCGGGTTATCAATTAAAAAATATTTAAATAAGAATTCATTACTCGATAGTTACTTAAAAAATATTACTTCAATAATAACAATCCATTTAGATTTTGCATGATAAAAATGTCTCGATGTAATGTGATGTAAAATAATTTAATGTAAATTAGTATATATTATATAAAATTAAAACAAAAAATGTATATATCATGAAAAAAAGTTAAGTTTTTATGATTAAAACATTTAATTGGTCATATATATACTATATTTAGCATTCAAAAATACAATTTATTAAACAATGAAAAATAACACATTACATTTTGTACTCTAAATAAATTTGCATCCCTCTCATCTCATATTACTTAAAATAGATCTATGATAGTTATTTTCCAAATTTATTATTCATCAACTTGCTATAATAGTGAATTTACTATAACAATCCTCGTCTGAGGAACCATTATCGCATTCATTTTTCAACCATACAACAAATTTATAATCACATCGCTAACCAAATTATGATATGTATGTGGATACACAGTAGCGTAAGATATCTTGAGAGTAGAAATATTATCTGATAATAATAAAAGAAACTGATATATTTTCTTATAAATCACTCCTCAACTTTTCCTTAGTGTCAGGGCTCGAGATTCTACCATTGAATAGAGGCTTCATTGCTAAATACATCAAATGGGGTTTCTATCAACATGTGAATCCATCAATTTTGGCGCAATGGTTTGTGACATCACACGATCCATTTTCCCTCAAACCTATCTGCCTAAAAAATTCAGTCAAATTCGACTATAGATTGATTTTTGAGAGTGTGGCTGTGTTTTTGTCATAAGTGAAATGAGAAAGGAAAGGATGCAATTCAGAATGTGGAGGTGTTCTTTGATTTTGGGGGAGCTCTGTGTAAGCGGACCTTGGAGATGTTCGTTGAGGAGTTCTGTGACCATGAACATGGAGGGACAAGAGCTCTATGAGCATGGAGGTGTTTCAGAATGTGGAGGTGTTCTTTGATTGTGGGGGAGCTCTATGTAAGCAGAGGAGATCGAGACCTTGAAGAAGTTTGTTGAGGAGTTCTGCGACTGTGAACGTGGAGGGACAAGTTCTCTTTGAGTGTGGAGGTGTTTTGTGATTATGGGGGAGCACTGTGTATGTGGAGGAGCTCGGGTCCTTGGAGGTCTACAAACGTGGAGGAGTTCTACAAACTTGTACAGCTAGTAATACTTTGAGTCATCGTCGATGTTAAATAAGCACAAGTTAAAGGAGGTCATCAGGGACTAGTGTGAGTGGGGTGATAGTGTTTGAGATGATCCATGTGTTGTTTTGGATGATTGGAAGTTTATAGGGTTCGACTTCGTTTTGGGTATTTGGAGCTCTTTACCTTGGATTGTAGTCTTTCTTCATTTCATATGGGAAAGGAATTCATGGAAAGGGAAAGAGATCCCACAGTCCAGTGAATTTGTTTTTGCAATTAAAAATCAATTCTATTCACTAGCCTACATGTAGCAAGCCATGATGCATTGGCAAACTCTTGGACAACTAAAAGGGCAAAGTGTACAAGGTTACATCCAAGAATTTAGGAAAAGAGCTTTGATTCTAGGAATTTCTTTAGACTCACTTGAGACTTTGTTGAAGTATATAGGTGGTCTACATATCTACATGAGGCACACTATCCTCATGTTTAATCCCACTAGCATAGATGAGGTATCCGTTCAGGCTATGCCTCTAGAAGCTAGAGGTAAGAATGGGAACCGAAAATTTGGGGGATCATCCCAACCCATTGCAAGCAAAAATAAGGAGAAAATAAAACAAAAATGGAAAGAGAGGAAGACAAACATTGTACAGAAGAGCAAGTCCTCATGCACTCACTGTAAGAAGGATAGGCATGATGATGAACACTGCTGGATTTTGCACCCGGAGTTGAAACCGAAGAAGTTCGAGGGCAAGAAGAAGAAGAGTGTGGCAGCTATTCAAAAGGATTTGGGGTCAAACTTAGGAGATGAAGAAACAATCACAACGATAGGTATAAAAGGTAAAAATTCTAAACCATCTACTAGTAATTCTGCACAATCTATTGATAATGAAGAAAATGAGAGAAAAAGATGTGAGTTTTTTCATATTCTAGTTATTTCCAATCATCAAAAGATTGATACTTTGTTTGATAGTGGCTCACAAGTAAATTTAATTTCTGAAGAAATTGTAAAGAAGTTGGGATTACTAACCACACCTCACAAGAAACCATATCGAATAGGTTGGCTATGTGATAAAGAAAAGCTATAAGTGACTAGACAATGTAAACTTAAGTTTTCTTTTGGGTCAGCATTTGTAGATGAGGTTGAGTTACATATAGTTGCTTTAGATATATATGGAATTGTTTTAGGAAGTCCTTACTTGTATGATAGAAAAGCTACTTTCTATAGAGCTAAGAACAAGTATCTACTTGTTAAAGATGGAATTGAATATATTGTAAGAGCTCATAAGCTCAAGAATAATTATACTCTCATAAACTCAGGGAAAATGAAACGAATTGTAAATTCATGCAAACATTTTTTACTGATGGTTGTAAAGGAAAAGAAACCTGATGAAACCAATGTATTTGAGGGCTGTGATGCTAAACATCAAGCTGATTTAGAAAAAGTTGTTTCAGAATATGATGTATTGTTTCAATAACCTAAAGTTCTACCACCCAAAAAGGAAATAGTGCATGGTATTAATTTGCAGCAAGATGCTCCATTGCTTAACATTGGAATGTACAGGTTGTCCGCTTTAGAGGATGTAGAAATCAAGAAGCAGGAATAGGATATGCTCGAGAAGGGGTTCATCAGACCTCACACATCACCATATGGCTCTCCAATTGTTTTGGTGAAAAAGAACGATGGCTCGTGGAGAATGTGAATTGATTACCGAGCACTGAATAAGATAATGATAAAAAATCATTATCGCCTTCCTCGCATAAAGGATCTATTAGATCAGTTGAAAGAAGCTATTTATTTTTCCAAGTTAGACTTGCATAGTGGCTATCATCAGGTCAGAGTCACAGTGCAAGATGCATGGAAGACTGTTGTCAAAACAAAGCAGGGATTGTATGAGTGGCTGGTTATGCCTTTTGGCTTAAATAAAGCTCCTGCTACTTTCATGAGAGTAATGAATGATGTGCTCAGACCTTTTCTTGATGATTTTGTTATTGTATATCTATATGACATTCTTATAGTTAGCAAAATGTGGGAAGAACATTTGAAGAATGTTAAGCAGACTCTAGATGTTTTGAAAAGAGGAAAACTTTATGTTAAACTCTGAAAATGTGAATTTGGCAAAACATCTTCGAATTATTTGGGACATATAGTAGGGGTGGTGAATTGAAGATAGATCCCTCTAAGGTTTCAGTCATTGTAAACTGGCCTAAACCCAAATCTACTATAGAAGTTGGAAGCTTCTTCGAAGCAACACAATATTAGAGAAAGCTTATTTCTAACTTTTCCTTAATTGCAGATCGCTTACATGCTTTAACAAGATTGAACAAGGTGTTTCAGTGGGGAGGAAAACAGTAGAAAACCTTCGAAACCTTGAAAGAAAATATTAGTACAACACTAGTTCTAGCATTGCTTGATCTTCAAAGACCATTTGAGATTGAAACAGGTGCCAGTGACTATGCCATGGGAGTAGTGTTGATGCAACACAACAAACCCATATGTTATCATTCTGAGACATTTAATTTTGTAGTAGTTAACTATCCCACATATGATAAAGAATTGTATCCATTAGTACAGAGTGTGAAAAAGTGGAAACATTACTTAATGGGCAAAGAGACAGTTATACATACTAATCATTAACCACTTCAATATCTACACTCCCAAACTAAGTTGCAACAATCAAGACACTATCGATGGATGGTTTTTCTACAACTTTTTCATTTAGTGATCAGATATAAAAGGGCATACACAATAAAGTTGCAGATATGTTGTCCAGACCAATTATAAATGTATCTACTATACTTAAGCATAATTCAGTATTGCATGAGAGCTACATTGAACAATATGCTCAAGATATAGATTTTAAAGATGTATATGCAACTTTAAGTCAAGGCAAACGAGTAGAAGAATTGGATTATGATGTCAAGGAACAACGCTTGTATCATTTTGGGAAGCTATGCATTCCACAAACTGAAAGAGTAAAGTTAATTTGAGAAGCACACACTTCTCTAATATCAGGTCACTTTGGTGTAAGTGAAACAGTTGCATAGCTGCAAAGAGGTGTCAATGCACGGGTGGAGTAAAATCCTTTTTAAAATATCTCTAGTGGAGGATATTGAGGCTGGTACACAACTCGAGCAGAATAATTCGATTTTCCTATTGTATAAGTCGATAAATTACTTCATTGTCTCACCTCAATGTAAAGATTTTCGTATTCAAAGAGGTGGAACTGTTTTGGATGTTGGTGTTGTTGTTGTTGTTAGTAGTGGGGTTCGATCTTCATCTCACAATCTCCTGTGGATACCTACGCGTTGGTATTACAATCCACTGATCATTTCACAGTCTGGTCAGTTTGGACCTTTTTTTTTTCAGTCATCTCCTACATCATCTGTGGGTGGGGCAGGGAAGTTGACAATTTTTCCTAGCATCGAGACTTGATGGTCTATGACATTCTGAATACTCGTTTTTCACCTTTCTCGACCATGATACCCTCTACTGAACCCTAATACTTGCCATTTTTGAATTCTACTTAAATACATTCTTAAGTGGATCTTTGCACGGGCAATTTTACATCCAATGGTTTGGTTCAGATGGTTCGATGTTCATTATTACTACTGGGCTACACACCTTGCCAGGGCTTTGGGGTGATATGGCGTTTCCTTTTTAAGCATTTTGGCTGATGGGTAGATGAGGTGGATTGCACTGGACTCTCGAGGGTCTCTTATTTTCAACTTTTGCGATGTACTACAACATTTTCCTTGGGATTTCATTCATTGTCTAGACATGCAGGGGTAGGTGAGATCACTATTTCTCTTTGAGTTGACATTAAAGGCTCGTTGGAAAGTGGACACTTTGTTTAAATACTGCATAGAAGGTGGTGATGCATGTTGGGGATGCAGTGGACCGAGTGGGTCCAATCATGGGAGACTGTCTTGATGTTGACATCTCCCTACACGACGCCTTCACTCGGGCCACGTTGGAGGCTAAAAGGGGAAGTTCTATTCACATGAACGATGTCCTATGTGATACACATGGCACTTTCCACGGCCTGATTTTGGGTGACAAGGTGACATCTGACATGCATGCAGTCACTCGCCACATGGACAATGTTGTTCACCCTCCTAGTCAAAAACATAAACCCATATGGAGGCAGGTAGAAATAAAACTTCTCAACTTCAGGCATGACATTATGTAGGATAGAGTTATCAATGTGCAGAATCGAGCCCTTATTGTACGATGGCACTATTCAGAGACTAGAGATTTGGACATGGCTCAATGGATAGCTGCTCAATGGACTCCCATCCTGGGATATACTCCAAAGGTTAGTGGATTGTTAAATCACTGGTTTTCTTTCCATTTTCTTCACTAAGACGACACCGAATCCATTTTTTCGAGACCATGGTTTCAACAAAGGGGTTTCCTACAATTATGTGGGTGGTATGTGGGTTTTAACCCATTGTTGGATACTCCTCATAATAACCTAGTCTAGGTAAATATTTCAGGATTGACACTAGAATATTGGACCAAGCAGGCACTAATGGCAATTGGAAACGTGGTGGGTAAATTTAGGTATATGGACCCTTGCATCTTGGGGGCCAGGGACAAGATGGTCGCATGGATTCAAGTGGAGGTCTATTTTTCTAGTCGGTTGTCAGGTAGCATCGATATGGAATGGGACTCTTGTCATTTCTACCAAAGGCTTGATTACTAGGGCATACCTTTTCGATGTATGTTATGTCATCAAATGGGGAACCTCTTGGAATGATGCCCATGGCACATTCAACATAGACTTTAGATACATGGGAGGCGATGAAAAAATATGCTTACAATAATTTTCGACAATCGGACTCAGACTTGGATAATTAATCCTCCCCTGATGATTTTGTTGTACATTTTTATTCTTCCCCTATTGATTTATCATCTTCTCCTCCTTTGGAATCCCACCTACCCTTGCATCCTGACTTGGGGGGGACTACGACATAATTATCTTTGAATCCACACCTCTCGGCTACCCTTTTCTCTTCGAATACTCCTTTCTTACTGCTTGAACATTGGTGGCTCCACCCCTCTTCTCCCCCCTGCACATACCCCCCTTTGATCTCTGCTTACCAAAATCCCTCCACTGTCGTTTCTAATCTCTTCCCCTCCTAGCCCGTGGATGGCCACCCTTCTTTCCTGCATAACTGTGTTGATAGTGACCTCGAATTTCTTCTCTTAAATCCACCCGTGAATCTCTGCTCCTTCACGATTCATAAATGGAAGGTCCCCTTGATTAGCCCTAATTCAACTCGAAACGTTAATACACATTGGGGTGGAGGGAAGGGTGGTAGACGCATTAGGTTCCAAAATTGGGTCAACTATCAACTACATATTTGAATTATATTCTTAAAGGTTTGGAGGACGTGTCGATTCTGGATTATTCCTCATATGGGACCCTTAGAGAATTGAAGCCTCTAGGTCCTAGTTCTTGATGAATATTATCTCTTTGAATATGGGGGGCTTAGGGGATGCCCCGAAGAATCTCTCCCTTTGTTTTCTTGTGAACTTTGTCTGACCATAAATCATTCTCATTCAACAGACAATGTCAGATACTACTCGGGCCATTGCCTATTTTCTATCCATTGCCTATTTTCTATCCATTGCCCCGACTTGACATGTGATTGTTGTTGATTCCTGTGGCTTGTCTGGGGGAATGGTGGCTCTATGGGACCCACACTAGACCAATTTTTGTGATTACAAATTCTGTGCTGGTATTCTACTCTCTGGTCACTTTCATGAGTTGGAAGAGAGGGTTGACATTTGCAACATTTATGCTCCCTATGATAGTCAGAACACTTTTTCGGATAGGATAGAGGCATCTAATATCATGCAGATAGGGTCAGTTATATTTGGTGGGGATTTCAATGCCACTTTGAACTGTGGGGAGGTTTGGGGTAAAAATGGCCACAATGATCATATGGCTGCCAAACGTAACTGTCTTTTTGAAGAGAATCACCTAATGGATATCTATCCTAATCCACTAGTTCTTACTTGGTTCCATGGGAGAAGCGTGACTCTTATATTTGTAAAAGGCTCAAGAGATTCTTGGTCCATCAAGAGTTATGTGTTACTATAGGGAATCTTCGTTCACATGTGAAACATTCATATTTTTCCGACCACTGTCCTATTATCTTATCCTAGAGGGTGGAGTTTATTAGAAGAGGGGTATATTTCAAATTCAATTGGACTTGGTTGTTGGATGATTCTTATACCTCTAATGTCAAAGAATTTTGGAATACACCCATGTGCTCTGAACATAGGTCAGCCATGGACAATATCATTTATAAACTCAAATGCCTAAAAAATCAGACTAGAACATGGGAGAGACTTAAAAAGGAAGAATTATTACTGAATTGATGTTTTTTTTGGTGGAGATAGGTGAGATTGGAAAGGTCTTTTCTACAATGTCACCCTCTGCATAAATACTTAGTAGACTAAATTTTTTGGAAATCAAGAAGAAGTAGATCCTAACAGTCTAGAAGGCCACGTGTGTTGATTTGTGGTAGCATCAGATGTTCTCTAGCCACGAAATTTGGTGGAGAGGTTGGAGCACGTGAGATAACCAATACTCGGAAAGGGTTTGTTCAGAAGATATTAAAATAATTAATATTTTTAATAGAGTCCCTAAGTCTAAAGTTAGGGAAATTAAAATATTAATGTGGTTTAATATAAAACTATGTTAGAATTCTCCAAAAGACCTTGATCAAGCTAGATCTAATCTTAGCCATTGATTAGGGACTTAATCTTGACTGTTGATATGTCAACGAGAAAACTATAAGAGGGGGCTTGAGGATCACTTAGAGAACACACCAGATGATCAGTAATTCTATTCTCTAGAGCAGGTTTTGTTAAGAGATAGAATCAGTGATCGGAGTTGCACCTGAGGGGCATTGATTACAGAGAGGTAGAGATAGTGCCGGGAGATCAGCGCAAGATCCAGAAAGGGTGACGCAGTAGTAGCCAGGGCCATGCAGATTCAGCCAGGAGCTGTGTAGTGCTTCAGAGAGGCTAGCATTGCTGAATCAAAGGGCCTCCTAAGGTTGATGCAAACCCATTCAAGGTGACGCAGGGCTAGTGCTGGGTAGAGAGAGGCTGACGCAGTCTAGAGAGAGGTTGACGCTAAGGTTTCTAGGCTTGATTCGAGCTGAGGAGCTATCAGAGGGTTTATCCAGGGTTTCATTCGGGACATTTGTCTCAGACTGAGAGGTACTACTGCCAAGGGCATTTTCTGTTGGGTAAGCCAAATTTGGCATCCAGATTGTACTCTGAAATTGCTTAAAAGGAAAGCCCTCAGATAGTTGCACTGGTTTTCCCGCATTGGGTTTTTCCAGGGACATTGGCCCAAAAATAATGGTGTGATTTTGTGTTAATGTTTCTATTTCCTTCAGTTGATGGTTTGTAATATGTTGAGAATGCACTAGTGTTTATTTTTAGTATTTACATTGTAAATAACTTGTTAAGTAATGGAACAAGTAGGTAGGAATAAATCAGTAAAGTGCATGGAGGGTTTATAACTAGTAGGCTTAGAAACTTCAACATGGTATCAGAGCGTGGTTGCAGATCACAAGAGAACTGAGGACATCAGCCGAGAAGAGCAATAACAGTAGAAAACAGTTGTCCTGAGTGACAGAAGTTGTTTCTAACAGAGCAACAACAAGGGAAGCATGACGTAGTGCCTAGATCATCAAGGGTGAGCCAAGAAGAGGAAGTGCAGAGGTTAAGGGAGACAAAGGGAGACTCATGCAGAGCCACACAGAAGATAGGAGGGCTGACATAGTTGGCTGAGAAGGCTGGGTTGCTGGTGCTAGGATTGCATAGAGCCTAGGAGCTCTCATCTTCAGGTTGTTAGGATTTAGGAGGTAGTGGGAAAGTTGTAGAGTGGAGCTGGTGAGGTACTGTAGTTAGAACAATACCTAACAAGGCAAGGCCAAGAGGAGGGAGTTGCTACTGAGGTTTTCTAGCCGAGAAATCCAAATCAGTTGTGTGGTTGCACAGACGGTTAGAGTAGGGGGCATCTCGACATTGGCAGAAGGATTTCCAGGAGGGAAATCGAGACTCAGATGGAGTCGCATTGATAACTTCCAAGAGGGAAGTAAAAGACAATCATGGCACTACACAGAGTAAGAAACTAGGACAAGCTAGATGAAGCATCAAACTTGGTAGTCTGGAAGGCCAGAATCTTATCCGTACTTGACAGAAATCGTGCCAAGAACTTTTCCTTGAAGATGATATCTATTCCAGTCGACCCAGCTGAGAACGACAAGTATGAGGAGGCAATGGCAACGACCAAGAGCATCATCCTTGATGAGATCAAGGACGATGTAGTAACACACATTTCCAAGAAGGAAATGGCAAATGAGATGTGGGAGGCCCTAAAGAAATTGTACCAACATACTTTTGTGTAGAGAAGAATTTTACTAGAAAATTAGTTGATGTCATATCAGATGAAGAAGGGAGAATCGATTGACACCTTCCTCGAAGGACTGAATGAGATCTGAGATCAGCTGACTGCCATAGAAGCCATGTCAAATCAGGAATTGATGGCGAGGACAGCCATGAATGAAGTCTTAAAAGACTGGGAGGTATTTTTCCAGAGTATACTGGGCAGAGGGACAGTTCCACCTTGGGATGAGATGTGGGTGGCCCTTCACCAAGAAGAGATCAGACGATACTCAAAGGCAAGCAATAGCAATAAGGGGATCTAAGTCAAAAAGGAAGAGGAGGAAGATGTTTCCCTAGCATCTGAGGAAAAGCAAGAAAAGCGGAAGAAGAAGGATCTCTCCAAGATCAAGTGCTTCCATTGTGGGGAGCTGCGTCATTATGTGACCCATTGTCAAAGGAAGAAGATTAAGGGAGAGTCTTCTGAGACTAAGGCAGCGCCAACAAGGGAAAAGAAGGAAGTGGACATAGACGATGATTGTGCCATGAGTACAGATGCACCACTTAAGCGAAAGTGGGGAGACATCGAGTTGTAGTCAAACGGACTACAAGTGATTAGGGGAAGGATCCTCGAGGTACCCATCCTCTTGCATTACACCTTGCTACGGGAGCCCCGGAGAGGAGTAGCAGGACTGGCTGATGTGGGTAGAGATGGATGTGGATAGATTTGCAGAGAGAGCTACAATGCATGAGTCCAGAGATAGCACGAGGATAGTAGGTTGCAGCAATGCGAGAGGCACGGGAGTGTTGCACCAGTGCAGGATGGCACAGAGAGGTGTGCAACGGTGTGAGATGCACGGAGTTCTTGCATCATCGAAGAGGTCAGAGAGGGAGCACTTGTCAGCGACAGAGAGAGCTTCAACATCAGGAGGGTCTTTAGCCCAATAGAGAGGTCAGAGTTGCGAGATCAGTTACTTACTTCTCAGTGACTGAGTTGCAGTGCAACATTCAGCAGCATGATCCAGCATGATGAGAGGAGTTGTAATGCGGATGCAGTGTTGGGAGAAAGGACCAACAACAACATAGATGCAAAGGAAGCTGTCATACAGATGCAGTAATGGGAGTGGCAGAACCATGGGAAGCAGTAAAGGATACAGAAGTACATAGGATGGTGGGTAGTAGGCCTAACATCATCACAAGGACCAATGCCAGATGATCAGAGTAATACTCAATGAGGAGTATTACTAGAGCATAGTCCTTGCTAAGAGGGAGTGTTGATTTGTGGTAGCATAAGAAGTGCTCTAACAATGAAATTTGGTGGAGAGGTTGGGGCACATGAGATCTCCAATACCCAGAAAGGGTTTGGGAGGATTCTAAGCAGTTTGAGAGATATTAAAATAATTAATATTTTTAATGGAGTCCTTAAGTCTAAACTTAGGGAAATTAAATATTAATGTGGATTAATATAAAACTGTTTTAGAATGGTCCAAAAGACATGGATCAAGCAAAATCTAATCTTATCCATTGATTAGGGACTTAATCTCGGTCGTTGATATGTCAACAAGAAGAGTATAAGAGGGGACTTGAGGGTCACTTGGAGAATACACCAGATGATTAGTCATTCTATTCTCTAGAGCGGGGTTTGCTAAGAGAGATAGAATCAATGATCAAAGTTGCAACTAAGGGGCATTGAGTACAAAGAGACAGAGAGGCAGAAATAGTACTGGGAGATCAGTGCAGGATCTAGAAAGAGTGATGCAATAGTATCCAGGGCTCACGCAGGGCCACGCAAAGGTAACTGTGAGCTGCGCATTGCTTCAGAGAGGCCAACGTTGCTGACAGAGAGGGATAGAAGGCTGACACAGATGCATTTAGGGTGATGCAGGGCCAGCGCTAGGGAGAGAGAGGTTGAAGTAGTCTAGAGAAAGGTTGACGTTGGGATTTTTGGGGCAGATTGGAGTTGAGGCGCTGCCGAAGGGTTTATCCGGGGTTTCAGCCAAGACATTTGTCTCAGACTGAGAGGTACTACTGCCAAGGGCATTCTCTGTTGGGTAAGCCAGATTTGGCACCCAGATTGCACTATGAAATTTCTTAATAAGAAAACACTTAGATAGTTGCACCAGTTTTCCATCATTGAGTTTTTCTGGGGACATTGGTCCAAAAATAATGGTGTTGTTTTGTTTTCTTGTTTATTTTTCCTTCAGTTGATGATCTGTAATATGTTGAGCATGCACTAGTGTTTATTTTCAGTATTTACATTGTAAATAACTTGTTAAGTAACAGAACAAGTAGGTAGGAATAAATCAATAAAGTGCATGGAGGGTTTCTAACCGGTAGACTTAGAAACTTCATCAACGTCGAGGTTGAAGAGTACAGCCATATGGATTCAGGAGGGGGACCATAACACCAAATTCTTCCACAAATATGCCAATCATAGGAGGAATCAAAATTTCGTTTGGAATATCATTGGGGAAAATGGTAATATGGTATACTCAGATGGGGAAATTCGAAGGGAAGCAGTCACATTTTTTAAAAACTTGTTTACTGCCAAGGAGAGGATTAATTATGAGGAAATTTTATGGGGAGTGGAAGAATATCCCATCATGTTTTATGTTGTGGAAAATTAAGCTCTATATAAGCCGATTATGATGGAAGAACTCCTTCGGTACTCAAATATTTTGCAAGAGATAAATGTCTTGGCCCGGGCTGATGGACAGTGGAGTTATTTATAAGTACAAGGGTTTGTTTTAGCTACATAAGATGTAGAGGAAGAATAGTGCACCATCCAGTAGCTACCTCTAAAAAAGTATAAGTACGACATCTCGAAAAGAACTCCATGTTTCTACTAAATCTTGTCGTATCGTTCCCAAATCAAGTTGAAAACCCTGAAAACAAAATTAGTGCTCAATTCATAATTCTCAATCAAAATAATTTCCAAGGAGATAAAATAAAAAGAAACCCTCAATATACATTTTAGTTCAGTAATCGATATTTGAAAACAAAAAGAAATATTAGTAAAGTGACGAGGGTTTGAACTGAAAACTGAGTGCACGTATGGGGTGAACAGAACCTGTAAAATGAAAATTACCCATTTCAAAGACCAGGATAAAGGGCCAACAGTCGTTGCCACCCTGATACCTATAGGGGTGTTCAATTTGGAAATAAAACCAACATCGAAACAAAACCCCTAAAATATCCCTACAATAGAAACCCGCAAATAAAAAGATGTTGGTGAAGCCATCTCGCGGATGGAAAAATAAAATCTTAAAGTGAAAACTCATTAAATACTAAAACTCACTATGCTTTAGCCATGGTAAACAAACTTGAGAAAGGATGCCACAAAAGTTTGGAGGTCAACATCCTTGATTGCCAGTGCAGTGAAGGATGGATTAGGTGTCTAATACCTACTCTAAAGAAAATTTACAAGTGCCAACTGTTGCAAGGGTTTTAATGCAGTGTTAGCGAAGCCTCGACATTCCTCCAACTGAAGGGAGGGAATTCCATAGAGTCACAAATGAAAGGAATTCAAGAATGAACCCCAAAACATATTAGGGTTTATGAAATTGAGGGAAGGACTTCATCATTGGATCAAAAAAATGAATCCAATTCATTCACCATATCATCAGTACAAGCTATCATACACTAACCACCTGATAGCCATGGGGTGGAGGGCTACATGGCCAGTTGTTGGGTAAATGAATTGCTTAATAATAAACAACAACTAATCACCTGAACATTAATTATCAACCTGAGGAGCATCTTTTTGTTTCAAGGAAATCAACAAAACATATGCAAGCAACTACCAACAACTAATATTGGTTCTATATTATTTTATTATAAATTGCCAAGTTCATTCATCATTGTAAAACAATAAGAAATGAAATGACATGCCTAAATTCAGAAAATAAAGTGCAAAACTAAATGGAAGAATTCAAATCTATAATCATAGCTACATCACACAACTGAATTGAAATATTACACTACCTTACCCAACAAAAAAATTAAATACTAATCTAGAACTTGTGAATAGAAACTTATACTATGAATCCAAAATATGAAATGAGAATGAAATTTTAAATTGATTTATAAATCTAGAACGAAAAACAATAGAACAATTAGTAATTACATTCTCATAATATAAGAAAAAAAATCATAATACTAAATGCTAAATAACAAGAAACAACAATCCAATTACCAAATATGTATTAACTATTTTGAAGGAAACAAGGATTCTATTATAAGGGAACACAAATGCAAATAACGACAAAGAAACAAAAATCATTTAACGAAGGGATCAACAAATGGAATGCTTCAAGAATAGTAAATGAGGAAACAACAAAACAATTTTGTAAGAAGTACCGAGTAACCACATTGAAACAACAAGAATACAACTAATCTACTAACAATTACATGATAGTAGCTCAACCGGGAGGAAGGCACAACCACTAGGAATCAATTTGTCAAAGAAAAGCACTCGCATAATAAATTGAAAAATCAAAACCATCCTTCACAAATTTGTATTGATCAAACTCAAGAATGATTAAAGTGTATGGATTTGATCCTTCAATATTTGATCTGCTCTATATGTGTTATCTCCCTTTTCTCTTTGACTTGTGTCTTTTAAATACACAAACATCAAAGGGAAATTTACAATAAACTGAGTACAAAATGATTTCTCTTACAATTTAGATTGATTACAGAATCTCAATAAGAAATATGAGATTTGAAATATCTTTGCATCAACATTCATTTGCAAGTAAATCAAATTTGGAATTGCAATTAAGGCAATTTGGAAAACGACCATAACAAAAAATATGTGAAAATTGCCTTCAAGCAACCTTGTGTTTCTCTCAATCTAGGCTAAATTTTGGAAAATGACTCATTAGAAAAATGATTTGGTGCATTTTGCACAAAACCCGTGTCTCAAATTTTCAAGATTCATCTTCATTTACCCAAAACATCCAATGCAAAATTGTCACGTTTTATCCCAACGAATTTCTCAGTTGGAATATTTGATTATGAGATGAAGATGAAATCTGCAATCTCGAAGAGATCTTGGAGGCTAAAATCGGGAGTGATGTTATAACAAATTCATTAATAAATCATCATTGGAAAAATCATGCATAATAATATTCAATTTATTAAAAATAAAGGAGAATCAACATCACTAATCCATAAGAGCATGAACTATTATGAAATGTAATTATATGATAAATTATGATAAATGACATGGTAAAGAATGGTAGGAATGGATGAAATATATGTTAAGAAATGGTAATAATAATGACAACTTATTGGCCCAAATTCTCCCCCAAATTGGACATGTTGGATGTCCTCATGCAACCCAATGTCTCTGTACCAACCAATTTGTGATTCAATAACCAAGACACTCATCCCAACTCATGATATTGATGGAACAAAATGCTTCTTCACCAAAGGTTTCTTTAAAACTATAGTTATTGAATTCTAGCATTGTTGGTGGAGCTGTAACAATTTTCACATTAATTTTCAATTATATATATATATATATATTATTATAATATATATTATATTATATAATATATATATTATTATATATTATATTATATATATATATATTATATATTATTTATACAATACATTACATATACAATATATATGAAGTTGTAGAGAAATGTGATAAAAGTAACAATGAACTTCAATAACCATTTTCTCAAAAACTACAAACCATATTTTGCTAAAATTTTACAGGAATATTTCTACTATATTAATTATTCTTCACTCCGAAAATTAAAGGAATCTGATGTATAGGTACCAGGATATAAGTAAAATGGTTGTAGGTTACAATGCATGATTTATGGAATTTTACAAATTGGTTTACCTAAAATTTTCTAGGTTTGTGTATTTTAATGATACCTCTTTTTTGTCCAAAATTCACAAGAATCCATTTCATGGTTTTAAAGATATACACAAATCAATTTCTGCATTGTATAAAAATGAAATTTTATGCCTTAAATGAGGAAGAAAAGAGAAAACATCCATCATGCATAGAAACTCCTCCCCCCCCACCCAAACAAAAATGGAAAATTAGCATGCCCTCATGCTACGCTAGAAAAAAATTTGAGGTTGTTGTTACAATCATTGTTGAAATCTCTGCTTGGTGTAAAACAATAAGGAATAATGGAGGTTTTGAGATTGAATAAGGATATTGATGGATGATAAAGAGTATTGATGAAATGGTCATGATAAATAAATTAATGAGAAATACACTCCTCCAAATTGAAAGCTTTTGTGTCTCTAAAGAATGGGAAGTGTTAAAGAACGAGAAATAATGTTTGAAAAATATGAGTGAATAATGCTCAGTGGTCTTTCATGACATTCTCCTAAATTTTTAATAAATCAGAAAATTATGCTATTTTACCTCAAGTTTTACTTCCATGAAAGCATGGAATGACATTGATGGATTGATATTTGTTGAAGATGATGTAGGCATAGTTGATGCTAAAAGTGATATGGAAGGTGGAAATCATGCAAGCTGAAATAAAGTAATCATAAAGTGTTTCATGGTTTCCTTCCCCCAAACTGATTAGTTATCTTGTCATCAAGGTTTCTATAAAACATCTCATGAGTAGCCTCAATCACTAATTCATTACCTCAACTACCTCATTATATATAAAAGTGACATAATCATGTTATGAATGTCATGGGATATGTTAGAGTCAGTGTTTGCATACTGCCATCACTGATCCAAATTCCTCTTTTATATCATATTAGTGTCCCACGTTGAAATTTTTATCATTCCACCTAGGTCATCATGTAAAAATTTACTTGCTGATGGTAGCCCAAGTTAAAGCACCATCCCCTCTCAAAAATCAAAATATTTTGGCCCAGCTTCATGTGTCTTCTTGAGCATACATTGACTATAAAAGCTCATTTCATCATGTTTTGTGTTAGTTAAGTCCACCTGAAGTCTAGTCATTCAAGGTCCCATTAAGTCACTAGGTTCTATTTTCCAAGATCCAATAAAACACCATTTCACTGCATAAGGCCAACAAAGTATGAGAGTGAAGCAAATAATATCCTTTTTTCAATTAAATAAGGGTTTATAAGAATGTAACCATGGTTGCTAAAGTTCCAAATTTGAATTTAAGCAAGAAATTAATTCCAATTTGTAATTTTATTTCAAAAAGAGAGTTGTAATCATTTTTATTTATTTATGTAATTTTATGTTTATCAAATGTAATAAGTCACTATTCTTAGTTTTTTACTCAAACTCCATTTCCAATATCATCCAAACAAAAGTAAAAAGTGAATATTTCCAAAGCTTCAGCATCATCCACCTAGAAAGAAAAAGTCAGAAAGAAAATTAGCAAAGAGGTCAAAAAGGGGTCAAATGAAACATCAGAAAGTGGGTTTGAAAAGCAAAATATCAAACTCACTCACCTATAAAGGATTTATTGGCTTCAAACTCACCTTCATTTGCCTCGTAGTACTCATTGAGCAAACCCCAAGAGAGGCTTTTCACAGTTCTAGGCGAAATCAACAGAAACAGGGCAGGTGTTATGCGTTCTCTTCCGATGCTGCACATTTACCTGGTGTTGCGCGTTTCCTTAAGGCGCTACACATTCCCTTAAGGCACTGCATGTTTTCTTGAGGCGATGTGCACTCTACATTTGTGTTGTGCGTTTGTCCAGCAACACTCCAGTCACCTCCTCAGCTCCTCCAAAACACTTTCAACCTCAATGCAAGTAAGTAGCAGATAAGGGATGTGATTTTCCCCTCCTCAAGTCAATTCCTAAGTGTTTGAAAGGTTTTATTGAAGATTTACCTTAATTGTTACATCTAAACCCTATATTTCCCCCAAAAACTACCTTCCACTCTCATTCCCTTTTGCACACTTCCCTCCACCGTCCTTCCCTTTCCCTAAATATTTATATCCCATATACCCTATAACCCTTTGTCCCAAAACCCTATGTCCTAGGTGATACAACACTACCTCGGCTCCCAAACCCCTATGTTTCAAACAAATTTCCCATCCCCAAACTATCATACTACTACCCTATACCCCTCTCCAATACACATATCCATTCACCCATCATCTTCATATTTACCCTTCCCCATTTACCATTCCCCAAGAAAAAACTACATTCCCCCAACCTTACACCTCCCTAGGGTTTGATACTAAACACCATGGAAAAGGAGGAATATAGACCACATAGTGAGGATGTTATGAAACCAGCTCAAGAAAAGATAGAAAAGATAGATCAACGCCTTATAATTCAGCCTCTTCGAGGGGGCAACCTCCTTTACATTACATAAATGAACAATTC